>CAIGRP010083651.1:0-11035 GCA_903798385.1 Fraxinus cuspidata
AAAAAAAAAAAGTTTATATATATATATATATATATATATATATATGGCAATATTTCTCTTTCATTTTCCTATGTTAGAGTTATAGTTAAAATTTATTTGTTTCTATTGATTATATTATTTTCTATTTTTATTTATTTTTTCTCTTTCTTATTGTTTATTTCTATTTTCTATGAAAGAATTAAATTATTTTTTTTTCTTTTTTCATTCATTTTTTTTTTTGAAAAATACATATTTTTAATTAACTTATAAAATTTTGTATATACTAATTTATAAATTAAATTTAAATATATATTTTTTATTTATTCTTTAAAGGTATATTATATTGATAATAGTGAATAATAAATTTATTTTTTATATGTATCATTAATATTATTTATTTAGTTAAAGTATTAATTTTTTATTCTTTTTAAAATAGTTTTAATTATATGGAGGGAAAAGAAAGGATGAGAAGAATTGTGAGAACCACCACCTCGTATATGATAATTTCACAATATTGCACTAAATTCACATAAATTCTATTTCAAATGAAAATCTTCAAAAGTCTTTTAAATTCTACAAAAAGTCTATAAAAATTTAAAATGAAAGTCTAAAAAAACTGCAAAAGACTTCCATAAAATCCACATAAGTCATCACTTTAAAAATGACTATCAAAATCTTCAAAAGTCTCAATTGAATATACCCCCTTAGTTTACTGGGTTTCTTCTATTTGATATTTATTTGGGATTGGGAATCAGGAGTTACTCCGCCTTTACGTAAGAGAAGTGACTGGAAACATTAGTTGCTCTGTACCTTTCCTTTAGATACTATCCTCTCAATTTAGATAAATCAACATTGATTCTCACGGTGGTTGTCATAGGAACCGTGATGGAAGAGGTGGTTATATTAGCTTGTTTGTTTAGAGTTGAATAAAATTAATGGAAATGCTGTTTGACATGTATAGATGATGCAAGGATACGGTAGAATTTTCTTTGCATTTAGAGAGTTCCATATTCTGAAGCAATTTATGTGTGCATGATTGTTCTATATTGATGTTTGATTTGTAACTGCGGTGGCAAAGAAATTTATGTCTATGGTGATATTGATCTTTTTCTCTAGTTGATGCATCTCATGTGTATCAGTATGACATAGTTGGACTCATTTGACGATCTTTTCTATACCATCAATACTTGTCGAACTGTCCAACAAAGTGATGATGTCCAAGATGTGGGTCGGGCTTCGTGAAATGTATGGAGGTGGAGAAGAACATTGCAAACATAGGGCGGTTGTGAGATCTTACGTTGTAGTAGAGATTGTGGGTTTTTTTTTTTTTATTGGAATCATGTTCCGTCATCTAGGAAAAAACCTTTGCAATTTGAACCCGAGTCTAATGGAGACTCGGGGTGTGTTTGGTTGGGTAAATGTACATCTAAAGATCTGATAGAAGATTTGTCGTTTATGTTCACAAGATTTGCTCAAATATCCAAAAAAGATGTGTAGATATCCATGAACGTAACCATCCGCAAAGCAAAATGATCCGTTGAAGAGAACGGGAAGGGAAAGAGAAACGTATATGTTTCCCAACAATGTAGTGGAAGGAAAGACTAATGTTATATTTTTCATAGTTTGTAATCGGTACTAAATTTGGTGTAAATTGTGTTTGGTGTATGTTGATTATGTTGAAAATTGGCATAAATTTATCTTTTCAGTGCCAATTGAAATTATTTCCAAACGTTAGTCACAGTGCTTTTATTAAAGTTTCTATTGTGATGCCACAATTTCATGCTCAAGAATACAAATCTTCGTATGTAATATCACCAATATGCTATGGAAGACGAGAATGATTTGACATATGCTCCCAAAATAAAATAAACCCAATTCTAGCTTGTTAAAGTTCTCCCTACCCACCCAATCGAAATTGTCTCCATTCTGTTGTCAACTTTTTTTTTAAAAAATGAGTTTTAAAACACTTGCACAAGGCAAAGGCTGAGACAAATCAAACAGCCGGGTTACATATATTCACAAACTTAGAAATTTACATTAAATAGGAACGGATGTATTTCTTGTTGTACTCTCAGAAGTTTAACATTAACATTACTATCAAAAGAAATTTACAGATGCTACTACTCAAATTTACCATTGGCCATTAACATTAACAGAGATATACATCGAAGAGAAACATGCCAATACTATCAGTGTCTTTACACCGAACGGATGTAGCTTTCGTCGTCTTCGCAGCTCTTTTTTTCGTGCCTTTGCTTTGTTGTAATTCGTCACCCGTTTCTTCAATGTTAACTTCCACGTCATCTGATGAGCACTGAGAAGACAACTCCTCCTCCGACAAATATTCCAAGTCATCCACTTCCATATCCCAACATAATATTTAGCTGACTTCATTGAATGAATCACACTAGAGTGCACAGTGCCGAGGGAGCCCAAATGACGCATCAGGTTTCTTACCAGAATCAAGTCCAAACTTACATCCCACAGCACAAGTCTTCCACTCCTAAAAAACATGTTACGGGAATCAAAAAGTGTTAATGTTCCACAACAAAGCTACCAAAAGAAGTACCATTACAAACTTATAGATAATCGAGTAGAAGAAAAGGCTTGATAAGTGACAATGACCCAAATTCAAGAAAGCAAGTTAAGATTTGCCATTTAAAGGTTAATTTCATTATTATGCACCATCTCCAGAATTTCCAAAAAAGTTCAAGAAGAATTTTAAATAAACAAACCATAAATATTACTGCATAATACGAAAATTTGGTAGAACTTGAAATATATATAGATACTATTGGGATTTTACGTATGAAACCACTTACTAAAGTGAACTATAAAGCCTAAACATACAAAAAGGGTAAAGAAATGAATAAGAACACAAAAGATGTTGACCCAGTTCAGCCAAAAATGGCCTAATCTGGGGGGCTCGGGAACAGCCCGTTCCACTAGTGCAATACTACCTTCCAAGAGAGAAATATTACATCAAACCACTCAGTCCCAGTTTTGTTCATGGATCGAACGATCTCACAAAACAGAGAGTTCAAAACTCACAAATCCAACCCAAACACTTAGAGATAACCTGCACAAAATCAGCATCTATTTCAAGCCTGATTATCACACAAGATTCACCTCTAAAATCGGCTAGATCTATTACAGAGAACATTACAAGAAGAAGAAAGTTACAGATTCAAACACGGGAACCAAAGAGAGAAAAATGAAGAGTCGAGAAATCAGAAAGTGAAGGACTCTACACTAACCCAGCAGACGATATTATTACAGGAATAAATTTCTCCCATTGGTTTCATCTAAAGGTCTACATCAGTTTAAACTAGCACATTCCATGTGAAGGCCCAGCTACCAATAAATGGTCGCCACATAAGCAGTATTGACCAAATAAGCAGTAGACAACAATTGACACAAATAATACCAATTTTAAATGTTTCTAGAAACACAACTCTCACATTCTTCACCTTGGTTCTCAATAACACACTCTCTTGGTTGCAGAATTGCACATGGACAGTATGTTCATCATCATTGCCCAATACATGCAAAGAAAGTTATCATATGTCAATATGTAGTAAAGATAAACACAATTTAAACTTACCTACATGCAGAATTTTAGTCCTCATATCTGAGGGATTTTTATCGAAATGTATTTTAACAAGAATAACTTCACCTTGAGATAGTTTTTCTCTAATAAAAGATACTTCACATCAATATACTTTGATATTTCATGATTTTTGCTAAGTAAAAGAGCACTTTGACTATTAGTAAACATAAATATGCTTTGATCTTTCATGATAGACTGGATTTTTGCTAAGTAAAAGTGCACTTTGACTATCAGTAACCATTGTAGGAGTATCATACATGAAGTTCAATTCCTTTAAAATGCCTTTTAACCAAATACATTCCTTAACAGCTTCAGTTATGGCTACATATTCAGCTTCAGTGCTGGAAAATGTAGCTAAAGGTTGCAATTGAGATTTTCATATTATGCAATTGTCACCAAGAGTAAAGAAATATATTGTAGTTGATTTTCTGCTATTCTTGCACCAGCAAAATCAACATCTACATAACATTTAAGGGTTAAATTTTTAGATCTTTTCTTATAAACCAAGCCTAGATTTAATGTTCCAACTATATATCTTAACAAGCATTTCTTTCTAGCCCAATGAGACTTTCCAAGATTGGACGTAAATCTACTTAAAAAAACTAATTGCATAAGCAAGTTCTGGCCTGGTTGTTATCATAGAAAACATATCTGAACATATTGCATTTGCATAGGGTATGTTTTCCATCTCTTTCAATTCTTCTTCAGATTTAGAAGAGTGAGAATGTGAAAGATTCATGTGACCAGTAAGATGAACATTAACAATTTTGCTCTCTTTCATCCCAAATTTGGTTACAACTTTATTTAGATATTTCTCTTGAGTAATATTTAACTTGTTCTCAGGCACATTGCTATTTATAACCATTCCTAGAATCCTTTTAGCACTTTCTAAATCTTTCATATTTAACTCAAATTTTAAAAATTCCGTTAATTTTATGATTTGAGACTTGCTAGGACTAACTAAAAGTATATCATTAACATAAAGCAGTAAGTAAACTTCACACCCACTCTTAATGTTGTTATAGTATAACCAAGCATCAAAATTACTTCTTTTAAAACCTATTTTCAGTATATATGCATCAAACATTTTGTACCATTATCTTGGTCTTTGTTTATGCTCATATAATGATTTCTACAATTTACATACATAATCTGTTTTATTCTTAACCTCAAAACCTTGAGCCTGACTCATGAAGATATCTTCTTCCAACTCCCCATGTAAAAATGCATTTTTAACATCAATTTGTTCAAGTTTCCAATTGAATTGAACAACTAATTCAAAACCAACCTGATGGTCTTATATTTGATTACGGGTGAGAATATCTCATTGTAATCAATCTTTTTTAGTATTCCCTTTAGCCACCAATTTTGCTTTAAACCTCACAGTATCACTAGGGCCGTTACCCTCTTTAAGTTTATAAATCCATTTACATTGAACTATTTTGTGATCTTTAGGTTTCTTAACCAATTTCCATGTTTTGTTATCAATAAAAGATTGCATTTCTTCTTGCATTGCCTTTATCCAATTCTCAGAATTTTTCCCGTTAACTGTTTCTTCATAAGATGCAGGTTCAACTTGTTCAAGAGCTTCACCTGAGACTAAGGCAAAGTGAGTCAGTTTCAGTAACCCATACCTAGGGTTAGACCTAATTTTCCTTTTTTTCCTATCCCTCGTAAGTTGATAATCTTGGATAAAAATTTGTTCAGTAGCATGATCAGAAATTTCAGGTTCAATTTCAGTTTGGGGTTCATTCACTTCAGTTGGTTCAGGTTCAGGTTCAGATTCTTTATGTACATGGTTATTTTCTTCATTTTCAGATCTAGGTAAATCAAACTTATTCACCTCATTCTGAACAATTTTTACACTTTCAGATTTGTTTGATTTATTAGTTTTCTGTTTTAGGCATGGCATTCAGATTCATAAAAAATAACATTTCTGTTATTAATTATCTAAATGCCTCGAACACCTAAAACCTATAACGTGTATCCTTTTACACCCTCTGGGTAGTCTAACATCACACATTTAATAGCTCTAGGCTCAAGTTTTCCTTCCGACTGATGTGCATATGTAGCACATCCAAAAACTCTTATGTGATTTAAATTTGGAGGCTCCCATGTCTACTGTTCTTGTGGAGTTTTAAAACCTATACTGCTGGAAGGGGACCTATTAATCAAGTAGGCTGCAGTATAGGCAGCTTCAGCCCAAAAACCTTTTGCAAGGCCAGAATTGATTAATATGCATCTAACCTCGTTCATTATGGTCATGTTCATTCTCTCAGCAACTCCATTCTGTTCAGGTGTGTGTTTTACAGTTATATGCTTCATTATCCCATTTTGCTGACAAAAGTTATCAAATTCAAAATTACAAAACTCAAGCCTATTATCAGTTCTTAATGTTTTTAATTTATTCTCTAACTGATCCTCCACATATTTAAGCCAGGTTCTGAACTTCTAAAAGGTTTCAGATTTAACCTTTAAAGGATAAATTCAAACATTTCTTGAATAATCATCCACAAGGGATAAGAAGTACTTACTTCCACCAAATGTGGAATGCTTCTCAGGGCCCCATAGATCAGCATATATTCCAAGGGTCTATTGGTTCTATGTGAGCTAGTTTCAAAACTCACCTTGTGAGACTTACCCTACACACAAGTCTCACAGAAATCCAATGTTTCAATATCATCTTTTCCAAATAATTTTTGGTTACTTAAAAATTTTAATCCTTTAAAACCAATATGACCCATTCAGTTGGGCCACGGTTCAAAGTTGTCTTTATTAACAATGAGAAGACTGGAGTCAGGAACAATTATTGTTTTGCCTTCAAGATAGTTTAGGCCGTTTCTTTTAGGTCATTTTATTACTATTAGAGACCCTTTCATAATTTTGAGAACTTTATTACCAGATTGAAAGGTATATCCATCATCTTCAAGAGTCCCTAAAGAAATAAGGTTTCTTTTAGATTTGAGACACATCTTACATCCTTGATTGGCTTGACAGTGCCATCATACATTTTGATGGCAATGTCACCAATCTCAATCACAGTCTGAGAATTATTGTCTCCCATATAAACTTTTTTTGATCCTATTTCTTTGTAATTATAAAACCAAGACTTTTCATGGCACATATGAAAAATGTACCCCGTGTCCAGAATCCAGTCTTTATTAGGCTCTTCACTAGACACATTCACAACATGTAAACTATCCAATTCAGATATTATGGCAACATTATTTAGATCATTAGTATTCAGGTCCTTTTGTTTCTTTTTTTCGATCAAAAGAGTCCCTTTTGAAATATTCCAACTTCCAACAGTTATAACATTTTCTATTACTTATGCCTTTCGACTTAGATCTAGATTTAGGTCTTCCTTTACCCTTCTTATTATGAAGATTAAATTCTTTCTTTTCAGTTCTTCCTTTTATAAACAGACTTTTTATGTTGACCTGGTTCTATTATCTCTCTTAAGCTCCAACTCTCTAGACTTCAATGCATCTATCACAATTGCTTGTGTAAGAGTACCCCTATCATATTTTATTGTATTCCTAATCTCTTTATAGGATTCAAGTAAAGAGTTCAGTAATATAACATCTAAGTCTTCATCCTCAAATATTTTATCATTATGTGCTAGACTCTTATAAATTATGCTATAGTCACTAAGATTTCCTTCCAAATCTTTTCCAGGGTCCATCTTAAAACTAAACTTCTCTAAGCAGAGTCTTAGTTAAGAAAAGGGAATACAATGCAGTCCATAAAGTCCTAGCTGTTTCAACACTATCAACTTGTCTAACGTTGTTATCAGACAAATGTAAAATTATAGAACTATATGCAATTTTATTTATCTCTTCAATTTCAGTAGGTTTTTCTTTCCTCATCTAAAATGTTTCAGGATCATCAAGGGCCTTTGTAATCCTTTGTTAGACCAGAATGACCCTCATTTTCTACTTCCATATAGAGTAATCCCTATTTTCATCGAATTGTGATAATTCGACATTCGAACCGATTACGAATTCTATAAAAGAGTGGCTTGTACTCGTGGACATAGCAAAAAAGATTTTGAAAAAATAAGTTTCAGATAATCAGTGCAATGAAACCACAGAGTCAAAAGTGTTCAAAAATTGAAGAACAGTAGAAACAAATATTTGACAATATCATTAACCAATTCAATCAAGAACTTCAATCAAATATATACAAAAGGTATGAAAGAAGCTCAGACATATTGCAAATATGTTATGCAGATATATGTTTCAGAATTTCAAAAATAATCACAAGAATTCAAGAAATATATAACATGTTATGCATATACCTAGGGATGGCAAAAAAGCTCGACGGCTCGAAAAAAGTCCAAGCTGGGCCGAGCCCCGTTTTGGGGAGTCGGCTCGAGGCCGTGATGAGCCCACGTGACTAAGTAATATATATAAAAAAAATTAAGTTTAAATGTATTTTATATATATATATTAATATTTAGTTATTATTTATAACACACATAAATTGCACAAATTTTAAATACATTATAAAAAATTATAGATTTATAACGAATTTAAAAAATATATGAGTTGGCTCTGCTTGCTAAGTCTCGAGCAAAAAGCTCGTGCTGGACCTCATTTTTTTGGCCGAGCTTTTGCTCAGCACGGGCCTAAAAAAGCTCGGACATGTTTTGCTTGAGTTGAGCCCGAGCTTTGAGTTTGGCTCGTTGACATGGCTACATATACCATCTACAGAAAAACATCAAACCAAAATTAAAAAGAAAAGTTTGGAAAGATCTTACCAATACTCTTGAAAAACAGTATTATTAGCACAAAGCCCTCAGTCGAGCCCAGCAATCAGAGCATTTGATCAACCAATCAAACTTTCCCAAAAACAATAAATCAGTCAGTGGCGTATCACCCAGATTTAATAACAGTTGGAGTCAAGATACCCAAGAATAATACACTATCTGTTTTCTTTAAAAATCTATACATATATGTTCTTAATATACCCAAAAAAAAATTTGTAAAAGAAATACACGAATCCAGAGACCTTGATGGCTCTAATACCAGTTTTGTTGGGATTTTACGTATGAAACCAGTTACTAAAGTAAACTATAAAGCCTAAACATACAAAAAGGATAAAGAAATGAACAAGAACACAAAAGATGCTAATCAGTTCAGCCAAAAATGGCCTAATCTGGAGGGCTCAAGAATAGCCCGTTCTACTAGTGCAATACTACCTTCCAAGAGAGAAATTTTACATCAAGCCACTCAGTTCCAGTTTTGTTCATCGATCGAACGATCTCACAAAACAGAGAGTTCAAAACTCACAAATCCAACCCAAACACTTGGAGATAACCTACACAAAATCAACATCTATTTTAGGCCTGATTATCACACGAGTTACCTCTAAAACCAGCTAGATCTATTACAGAGAACATCACAAGAAGACGAAAGTTACAGACTCAAACATGGGAGCCAAAGAGAGAGAAAAAAGAAGAGTCCAGAAATCAAAAAGTGAAGGGCTCTACAGTAATCCAGCAGACGCAATTATGACAGGAATAAATCTCAACCATTGGTTTCATCTAACGGTTCACATCAGTTCAAACTAGCACAATCCAAGTGAAGGCCCAGTTACCAATAAATGGTCATCACATAAGCAGCATTAACCAAATAAGCAGCAGACGGCAATTGACACAAATAGCACCAATTTTAAATGTTTTTTAAAAACACAACTCTCACATATACATATACCTCATCGCCTCCATTGACAAAAAGGGGCTTTTTCTTAAAATATCTAGAATAAGGAACAAAATCGTCCTCCTCCAAAAACTGTAAAAAACATGGAAGAAACCCAGTAAACTATGAGTTGATCCATGAACCTGCAGGTGTAGTGCGGATCGATTTTTAGGGGCAAAATCACCAAGTTCGCCTTGGGGTTTGTGGGTTTCATTTTGGGGTGATTTCATTTACTTCCATAAAAAAGATTTTTCCCTCAGGAAGAAAAGTTGCATTTCAATTTGTAATACATGGTAAAGGCGTGTTTGGATTCAACTGACATGGCATTGATGTGGAAATTAACTTTTTTTAAGTGGCCACGTCAGATTACTGTCATCCACGTAGACAAATTAACTAACAAATTCCATTTGTGGATGGACTTGGACTGAATAAAGTTGAGTGGCCATTGAACAAGGTTACGAAGTATAGTGGGTAAGCCATGATGTAAAGCAGACGAGCTACTCGATCCTTTTGCCGTCCCTAATAACCAGTCTCTCCCTGATTGGTTTGAGTTCGAGGCAGTATTCATGTATCTTTATCGGATAATTTTCCGTTCAGCTTTTGCCCTTTTCAGTCTTGCTTGAAATATTCACCTCCTATGTTTCATATTCCTTAGCAAACACGTTTTCATGTTTATTTTTGGTAGCCATTTTTTTCAGAACACGAGGGACAATTTTAGGAACAATTATGAAGACGTATGTTGGTGTTACGAGTATTCTTTGAAATGATTTACTCATAATTTTCACAATTTGAAGGTGGCTGTATTTGACCTTTTCTTAATAGCTACTCTAGTTTTCAATATTCAATCTGACCATTGAGGGGTTATTGGAACGGGACCACTTCAAAGAACTCATTTCGTACAAAACCCATTCTTTGAGATAGTCATAAGAATAAAATAAAATAAAGGAAACATGTGGATAAAGGATAGGCTTCGATCCCCGCATACCTTATATGTATAATCCTTTTAAATCTGGAAAGGTCAAAAATCAACGTTTATAGATATAATTATCAGTTTGTATTCGTATTTGTGCTCTCTATGTTATTTCTAAACCATCACTAGAAACTTACCTGGAAATTATCCATTCGACATGAAGAGTACTAGACGATTTTGTCAACAACGCAGTCAAAATGTTACGAACTTGAAACTGACTTCTCTATAAGTAACCTCAAGTATAAATAGTTGGCACACAACCAGATCAGAACATATACATGGTTGTTTATAGCTCTAAACACTAATCAAGGTGTCATGGAATTCTATGAATTTTTCAATTTCTTGGTGATTCTAAAGGAATCTATTAAGCTTCTCCCAAAAAAGGGGAACCTCTTCTCATTAATAGTTATACTTTCCCTAGTCCTAAATTCTATCCTTTTCTTGTTGTTCAACTTCTCCTTCAAATTCCTAACTAATGATATAACTGTAACTGTAATGAATTCTTTCATGCCAGTTCCCAGCTCATTTTCACCGGATCAGATACCAAATAATACCTCTTTTATGCCTGATCCATCCCAGCTTCTAGCCCAAGGAGAACATCTCATGAAGGATTTTTCCCTTCTTCTGGCAGTGCAAATGGCTTTCTTTATTTCTGCTTTTGTTATCTCTAACCTCTCTACCACTGCAACAGTGTTAGTATCAGCCATGTCGTACAATGACAAGACCTTATCCTTGAAAGATCTATGTTTAAGGATAGTGACAACATGGAAAAGG
>CAIGRP010083655.1:0-19080 GCA_903798385.1 Fraxinus cuspidata
TTAAAAGTTAGTACCATGGAGACTTTTATCAAAGTCTCTGAAAGTCATAAAAATTTGAATACCTAAAAACTAATAGACTTCTAAAAAGTTTTAATTGAATACACCGGGACTTTTCGAGATTTTTTAAAAGTTTATAAAAGTCTATTGAATATACCAGTACTTTTAGAATTTTCAAAAGTCTACATTGAATACCCCTGAACTTTTTAAATCCCAAAAAGTCATTAAAAATCTCAATTGAATACACCCCTCTAAGTATCTAGATGAATTCTTGTAAGTAAACAAGCTTGTATTTATATTGTTTATAATCTTGCCTTTCTGAATTAAATTCATAGGTGCTGATATTTGTTGATTTGGTGTTAACTATTTTTTTTGGAACCATTGGGTTTATTCAAACATTACCACGTTGATTGCCAACATTTTATACGGTAGGGAATTAAAAAAAAAGTTTCCCAATTTTTTCTTTCTTTCTTTATAAGATTTACATGTGGACATGGTTTCATTTAGTTCTGGTTTTAAGAGAACCGAATCGAACCATGAATCAATAGTTTTTTTTTTATTATTTTTTTTGATAATGGAACCAATGGTTATTTATTTATTTATTTTTTATATGGAGCCAAATCGGAATCGAATCATTCGGTTCTGGTTTGGTTTCGTTTGATTCTAGTTCCATTACTTAAATTTTCAAATGATAAATGCAAATTAAAATCTATCATCGTATTCACAAGTTAGTAATATAGACCTAAATAAAAAAATAAACATCAAACATTCAGCAAATGTAAAGGTAGCTGTGGTGTAGGAGTGCGAGTGTTTGTCTAAAATTGAAAAGGAGAAAAATGAATTAGAATATAGATCTAGGATTTGACCGCTTTGCTTGATAGATGATAAGGTAAATTGTAATATTAAATAACATTTTTGTCATTTCACACTTGTAATTTTTGAAGTTAGATTTTTGGTGTAATTCACTGATTTATAAAAAGAAAAAAAAAATAAAATAAAATTTGAGTTTGGTTCTTGGTTCTTGAACCCGTGACATGGTTCTTGGTTCTAAGAATTAGAACCAATAAATTTTTTTTGTAAAATCGAACCGAATTGCCCAGTTTGGTTTGGTTCTAGTTTGCTCGTCATTTTGTCCACCTCTAAGATCTAATATCGTCCCTATTTGGGCTTCATTTTTCCAAAAAATACATTTTTTTCCAAAATTTATTTTCAACAACATTATTCCATAAAATAATGTAACATAAATACAAAACTTTTACTTATTTTTAAACCATACATCCTCCAAAAAAACACTATTTCAAAACACCTTTCCCCCTAAAATCTCATTTTAATTGAGCCCAAACAATAGCATAATATAGTGGACATTTTTATGTTGGAAGTTTCCTGGAGTTTGGGTTCCTCAATGGAATTTTTCTGAGAATGTTTTACCTATTTGGCAGGGTCGCACGTGGATTCTTTTGGGAATTCATTGACATTCAGCCCGTGCTTAGCCTGTGACATTTCTGTGTGCAGAGAGTTTTATTTATTTTCTTCAATTTACCTGTAAGCTGATTTTCACCAAGTTCAAGTCATGATGTTTAACAGTTAACTTTGCATTTTGCGTTGGATCCATGGTATCTATATGGAACTTGTAGTTACAATCAAACTACAAGTTTGAATGCACTTAACTCCCACTGTTGTAATATCTGGAAACACAATGTTCACAAGGAAAACCATGAGATGCACATGAATCTATGTGAAAGCTGCATTAAGGAAACTTTCTTTCATTAATACCCAATAATCACTTTTTAATCTTAACGGAAAATTAACTATATACCAATTAGTTTTTATGTTCTCATCTAGTAAGGTTTTGTAATATTTATGATTTCAGTTGAAGGGTCATGTAATGCTCGTTTTAGTTTGGAAACTTCTTCAATATCAATTATCTGCCCTGTGCCATATTTACTACTACGTGTTTTCGCAACTTGCCGACTTAAGAACTAATTCTTTTTCCCATTTTTTTATTTGCAGGAATTAACTGAAGAGGGTATTCAGAGGAAACGAATGCGGAGTTAACTTGTTTGTATCGGCTTTTGGTCACCTGTAACTTATAATTGAGTTTCTTCAAGTTATGTTCCATTTTTCTCTTTTTCTTTCTTTCTTTAGTTTTCCTAGCCCGGCAGAATCTTGTACATGTATATATAGTCAAGACTCGTAATATTCACATTATCTTGTAGAAAAGTTCACGAATATTCCTACATTTTGCTTCTAGCCTTCTTCCGGCATTAAGAATTTTAGTTAGTTTGTGCATTTAAGTAGGACTAGTTTTATTTGAGAGAGACTTGTAGCTAACTCAGATAATTCTGTTGTTATCACTCATAGGTAGAATTGTTGTATGCGAAATGAAATTATGCATAAATTGATTTTGTGAAGTTTTTGTTTGTTGATTGTTTTAGTTAAATTTCAATTATAAATTTTAGTTTTTTCTCCGCACATTACAATAAATTGAATTGTTACATCTAGGGTTAATTAAGTAAAATTGACAGTGCATCGTATAGTCTTGAAGGAACGATACTTGAACTCACAAACATATTGGTACTTATTACGATACCGTAAACTAGCGATTTATGTGAACATATATTATGAACAATAATTTTAGTTGTACATAATTATGTGCAACTTTGTTGATAAAGTCGCCAAGTGTCGGCCCCCTTATGTGCAACTTTGTTGACAAAGTCGCCAAGTGTCGGCCCCCTATTGGGGGGGGGGGAGGCAATACGGGGCCGACATTTGGCGACTTTGTCAACAAAGTTGTCAACTTTTTTGTACAACTAACATGGTTGTATTATGAATTTGAAAAAAAAAATCGCGATTATGTATTTGTTAAGTGTTCCCGATTCTGTTTGATATCTTCCATTATTTATAAATGCAATATAGACATTCTACGTAAATTTGATAGACCTTTCTTATTTTTCTAGGTTTAGTATGATGTATAAACCAGTTGGTATAATACTTGGATAATTTTTGGAATAAATTAGAACTTCTCAAAGAGGGACACATTACACAATGGTCCTCGTGTAAGCCACTTGTTTTGCAACGATTCTATCATTTTCTTTAGATCTACGGATTTTGACAGGATCTTACAAGGATTCTAAGTGTATGACGAAGCATTTGTACAAAAGATTCGTTTTGAGAAATTTGTAGCTACTTTAATTAATGTTGACAGTCAGAACCGGGTCCCAACATGGGATCGCCATAAGTTGGGTGGGATAAACGACGTACTTTTGTCTCAACTAAAAATAGGATAGGGAAAAAAGGTTCGAGGGTGTGGCAATAGTTTTAGTGGAGGTTGAGAGTTTCTGGTCGAAGTGATAATTAATGCTATTCCTACTTATTTAATGATCATGATTAGTCTGTTTTAATCTCTCCATAAGAAGTTGGATTGTAACACCTATAATCTAGAAACCCTAAACTTAAAAATGCTAACAATTAATTACCGTTATTAGTAAAATGATTTCCCAACATAACAAACATCGGCGAATTTAATTAATACAAAGAAAACTCTTAGGGGTACGTTTGATTTTGAGCATGTAATTTGCACGAAAAGAAAATAAGCTCTAGGCAACTTATTTACGTAGAAATTATTAATTAAATGAGTTTGATTAGTTTAGTTTTCAATATAAAAAATGTTATATTTGTCAATCTTTTATTGGTGGGTACATTAAAAGAATGAATTGCTTATGTTGGGTTGGGTTTTGATACCCAATAAATCGGGAGATGATTTAAAATAGATATCGGATAATTTAACAACACCATAATGCATGACTCAACCCTAAAACAACCAATACACTTTTGCAGGTCCCAAATTATTGAGTTGAAATTTGTTGGTTAGGTGGTGATATGGTAGCCCATTTATGTGGATTGACTTACAATAGAGGAGAGTTTGTGAGAGAGAGATAGCCGACTTGGTTGGGAGAAAGATTCAACCATTGCTCATTCCTTTAAATCTTCCTTCCTTTGTGATATTGTAGTAATCACCATTGATCCTTTATGGGTAGAAGAGGGCAATCGAGTAGGGGTGAAAACTTGAGGCAACTAAAGTGAAGTAAGGGTGCGGGTCAAGCCGAGGACGAGTGGTATTCGTTTGATGGTTTTTCTGAACCCAAAATCAAGATTTCTCGAAGATTTTCGCAACAAATGGTATCAAAGCAGGTTGGAGTGAGAAATATGTAAAAAAATTGGTGAAAAATTGGTTGTAATCAGCTAGAAACGAAGCTGAAAACAGAGGCAAGAAGCTGTCCAATTTTTTCAACTCTATCGGATCTGTTTTGGGGTTTTCTAGCCAAACTAGTGGCTAGTTGGAGAAACCAACACCACATTCGTAATGTGCAGGCGGAGGCGTTCCTAGTGGCCCGACACGTGGCGGCCAACGATGAGTGAAGCCCACGCACAACCACTACGACGGCGGTGACCCTTCCGAAAGGCAGAGGGTTTCTGACGACAAGATGGACCCTTCAGTGGTATTCGTTTTCTATTTCGAGCAGTACGGTGAAATCTTGATGATTTTGCCCTTGAACGTTCGAGTAATGGGTGCCATTTTGTGTTGCCGCTGTTGTTGGAAGCTTTAAGGTAAATAATAGTGGCCTTGAAGTAGTGAATTCACATCTCTCCTAGTTTACGAACTCGTAGATATGGCGCTCGGTATTGTGTTATATGTCTTTTATTATTGCAGTTAAAATTATTGTGTAGGATAGTGGTTTACTTTTCGCATTAAAAGTCATTGCATGGGGGTGACATTAGGTTTAAGTTTACTGTGTAGGGGTAATCATTTTGCATGTTATTAGACCTAGGAATTATATGTTAATTTTTTGTCTTAAAATTCTTTATGAATTTGTTGTCAATCTTCGCTTCACTATTAGAAGTGCATGTAACATTAGGAAAGTTTTGTTTGACTATTCTGCGTGAATTGTGTCTATACTTTCCTTGGGGTCGTTGTTGGTTACATTTTATGCATTTTTAGTAAAATGTCAGCACATTTTGAGTTGTGTTTTTTTAATGGAAAAAATGTGATTTTTGAATTTGACTAAACATAGTGTTTTTTTTAATAAAATTTTTGATGGTAAATGTAAGTATAAGGCAAGTGCGAAATGTAAGAGATTTTTTAACTGCAATATTTTTTGAATATGTTGAAAGAGATTGTCCTAGGAAGGATAATATAAGAAAAGAAAAGAAGAGTGGTGAGGCGAATGTTATCACTAAGTCGAGTTATTGTATGTGCATCTATATGTAGTCATTTTTACATGTTTGATTGCTTAATTCTGTTGCGATGATATGTTACACTTTCAATTTGGTTGTGTGTGTGTAACTGCTTGAATTGAAGTGATCTCATTACTTTGTTTAATATGTTTTCATGTATGGTGGGTTGAGATCTATGTCATACTCCTTTTGCTCAGTGAATGGTGTGATAGAGTGTGGCAATGAGGAGAAAGAGGGGCAACCATTTTCATCTTTATCTTTGTAAGGCTGTGTGATTTGTGAGATTATATGGGGCAGTCATGTGTGGTTTTTTTCCTCTTTATGAGCTTCTTTTTTAAGTGCAGTGAAGTAACCAACTCTTTTTTTATTCTCTTTGTGAGTGCCACCTTCACCCTTCCCTTTGTGGACTTCTTGAGCATTAGTGTTGGAGTAACCTTGTGGTGCGTTGGTCTATTTAAATTGAACACTAACATTTGTGTCGCCAAAGAAGTCGATTTTTCCATAGTGGTTTGGGATGTATTAGTAGTAAGTGTGAGGATGTCTATTGGTAATGTAGAGTATGGATGCTTAATTGTGCATTGGTGATATGTACGGGGATGTGTGACATTTGGATCACGAGTGGAGATGTGATTAAATGTTGGTGATGTTGATGTGCATTGAGAGAAAACATGAGTGTATGGCCGTCTTTGGATTCTTTCTAGAGTTTCCAATTACCTTCTCCATTCTACTATTCATTTGTGGTTGCATACGAACCATCGTTGTTGGAATCCTCTATCTATTAAGACCTTGATCAGGTGGAGTGAGGGAGAGACACTTCTATCACTTCTGTTAGATAGAGACCTATTATCTACTTAGGTTGAGAGAAGTGAGGTAGTGATAGATGATTATTCCTCTATTGTCGTTAACTAGTTAGACATGTGTTAGTAATCAGTCTAGTGAGTATGGTGGGCGATGAGAGGATATGTGTTCTCGAGATATGAACAACACGAAATGAGATATGATAAGTGTGATGGGATCTTTTCGTGAGGTCATTTATGCATTTGTTGCATGTGTTTGACCATTTGATTGAGTAACTTGGTGTTAGTCAATTGTTCTCTATGAACATGTTAGAAAAGATGAGTGTGTTATCTTATATTATATTTTTGCATATATGATATGCTTTTGATTAATTATTGTGATTTTCTGCATCTACTTAGATAGTCTTGACCTTAGCCATGATCAGTAGGTATTTTATGTGTTTCGGGTTGAGACACGAGGTAAGGTTTGTGGTACCAATTTTATTGGTTACCTTAATTATCCAAGTATAAACTGTGTTTTTACTTGCAAGTTGATTGGGTATTAAGATAGAGATTTTTTGGGTTTTGATACCCAATAAATTCGGGAGATGATTTAAAATGGATGTTGGGTAATTTAACGACACCATAGTGCTTGGCTCGACCCTAAAACCAATGCACTTTTGAAGGGCCAAAATTTATTGAATTGGATTTTGTTGGTTAGGTGGTGATATGGTAGCCCATTTATGTGGATTGACTTACAATAGAGGAGAGTTTGTGAAAGAGATGCAGTTGACTTGGTTGGGAGAAAGATTCAACCATTTCTCCTTCCTTTAATTCTTCCTCCATTCGTGATATTGTAGTCATCACCGTTGATCCTTTGTGGGTAGAAGAGGGTAACTGCGTGAGGGTGAAAAATTGAGGTAACCAAAGTAAGGAAGGGTGTGGGTCAAGTTGAGGTTGGGTGGCGTTCATTTGTGGTTTTTATGAGCCCAAAATCAAGATCTCTTGAAGATTTTCACAATAGCTTGGAAAATAAAAACCTACCACTCCCTCAAGAAAATATTTTTCTTGTTTTTGAGAAAAATATGATCATGTGACCAATTTTTGAAAAATAATTTTCATAAAAAAATTGTTAATAAAAAACTTCAAAAATAGGAATTTGGATGGAAAAATGACATTTTTCATGGAAAATAAAGTCAATCAAACATACATTTAGTTTAAAATGATTTATTGATGCAGTTTAAATATCATTGAAACGGTTTAAATTACTTTATACAAAATTAGATTTAACTTGAGCATTAATGAGTCCAACTAGTCCCAATCAGTCATTTCAAAATATTTAACTTTCATTATCTAGAAAATTGGAAAGATATCATGGAATACACTAATTCCCATTTAAGAAAACCTTCTACATCTTATGAATGCTTATGACATGCATTCACTAGTCCCAATCAGTCATTTCAAACTATTTAACTTTCATTATCTAGAAAATTGGAAAGATATCATGGAATACACTAATTCCCATTTAAGCAAACCTTCTACATCTTATGAATGCTTATGACATGCATTCATTTGAAATAAATCACTTTCCAAATATTGTATTCCTTTTTTCTTTATTGTTTCTTTGAAAATTAATAAACATTGTAACCTCACTTTAAAGTATCGTCTTGTCAATTATAATGCATTGGGCCATTGTTATTTAATCTGTAGGTAGTACCGCAAGCCGGTTAATATTAAACATTGAACATTCAGCATTAGTTGTGAGTAGCGATCCTTCCCACCCCATTTTCCACTCATACATTTCATTGCATAGAAACACACTTTTTCTAAAAATGGAATACATAACTTGTAAAATAGTTTTTGTCCAACATTATCATTTGTCACCCTACATCCCATGCAAGCTTATGGATGCATCAACATGATTATATGTATAGTAATACACGAGTATTAATCATAACACGTGTTAGAATTTTGGTGTGGCCCGAATTATTTGGAGGTATGTTTGAAATGGGTTGTTTGATTTGGAGAAGTCTTGAACAAGTAGAAGACTAAAAGAAGTTAAAGCAGTGTTTTGGACTCCGATTTCAACTCAAGTACTCCGTTATTGATTTTACCTATTGTATTAGGACTTCATTTGACATTAGACTCTACATGTATTAATTCTCCTAGTATGTTAGAGATTCTTTGATTATAAATATGTGGTGTACAACACATATTGGGATTGACTAATTTTCCAACTTATTAGTTTGATCCAGGGAGATTCCCGGTACTCATTTACTATTGATTATAGTCATTCTCCGCCTCTGCCCGTGGCTTTCTATCGTGTTTGGGATTTCATTTTAAATCTTGTGATCTTATGTGATTATTTTTATCTTGTCATATTTTCTCGACTTTAGTATTCATAACAAGTGATATAAATTCTATCATCGGGTTATTGCAGATTGCCTTATTTTACAACTTGTGGTATTAGAGCTAAGGTTCGACAACTTTTGGGAAAGCCTTTGAATTATTATTAGAGCGAGATTTCATCAACTCAAAACGAGGTTTGATTATTTTAGGATGGTAAGTATAAAGTTTGATATTCCACTTTTGGATCTAAACACTAAATTTTTATTATGGCAGATTTTGTTTAGATGCTAAAGGAGAAGCAATGTAAGGAGTTAGTTGTGATCTTGTTCGTGGTGATAATTCGAACAAATTTGTTAACTCAAATTGCGTTGGTTGTGAACTTGATAATTTTGTTGTTCGTGGTGATTCGAGCAAGTTTGGTGTCCAAAGGTAATTCTGCTGGTAAGCAACAGTTATTGAATTCGCCCTAGTTAGATTTTGTGGAAGATTTGCAGTAATTTTGTAGAGTGTTTTGTTTGAAGGACTTTGTTGAAACTTAATAGTTAAGTTTTTATTCTTTGTAGTGGAATTCGTTCCTAGGTGGAGAATTTTTTAAGTTTCGTTCATTACAGTGGAATTCGTGTCAAAGTAAAGATTTATTAGAATTTTGGTGTGATCCAAATTTCTTAGAATCAAATTGGCTTATATTACAGCATGTAAGTAAATAACAATTTAAAGTATACATATAACGACCCGACCTACATGCCCAAACTGTTAATTTATGTACTGTCCGTAAATAACAATTTAACATAGTATAGATGCAACGACCCCACCTTAATTTAAATATTGATTTCATTCTGAAATAAAAATAGTTTTTAATTTAATCATTTTTTATTTTATTAAGTACAAATAGATTAAGTCATTGATACTAATCATGTTTAAGAAAGATTTAACCGTTTTTCCCATTTATGATTCAAGTAGAAAATTTCAAATAATAATTGTAATGACGCACATGCTTTATGTGATAGATGACTATGATTTCACTAATATTTTATTTAGTCTGTAATTAATAATCTTATGTTATTGTAATTGATTGTGTCTCGCATTGACATGCACTTTGGAGACCCTTAATGGTCGACATGCCTATTTAAATTATATTAAGCATATAATTCTATTAAATGTGGAGGATATTATATGATATATCTATTTATTTCATACTCATTATTTTTATAACATCTTTTTATGTTAACTAAACCTCGACTTTTCCTTGGAAACATTCATATTTTTATATTAAATAAATATTATTTAATCAAACTAAATTAATAGCTAGACAAGAAATTAATTAGGACATTTGACCCACACGTGAATTCAATATGACGGGCTTCCAATTTGTTAATTAGCATTAATCAATCCTTAATATAAATTCCTTAAAGTGGATTTGGAACTTTCCCATTTGAAAACATTCCATATCACATATGTATGGTTAACAAACCATCAATAAATTATTTTTCCAATTTCAAAACATTCCTTTGTCACACATAAATGGTAATTTAACCATTCCTCAATTATCCCCCACTTCTATGATTTTATTATAGCTCAAGTAATTATTCTATGCATTGTTTCTTACTTACCTCTTCATCCATATATTGAGGTTAGTTTGCTTTTAATTAATTCTTATGTTTTAGTTTTGAGTAATCTTGTTAATATGTGTAAACGTGCATTCGTATGTCATTTATATACAGCCCCTGTTTGGTACACATTAAAATTTTCATTCTCATTCTTCTACTTCTTTTCAACTACACATTCTTCAATAAAATAATATTTTCCATCACATCAATAACATTTCCTTCTTTTTCAATCTCCATCAATCTACTATTTTAGAATACATTTTTCCAAAATAATGTGGGTTAAACACACCCACAGTGTATATTGATGCTTACACGATCAAATGTTCTTAGAAACTTGATTTCTCATTTTAGTAGGTCATTTTCTACTCCAAGTAATTTTCAACAAGAGGAAAACTTTGAATTATTTAATGTAGAACCATCCAATGAAGCTAGATATAATAATTTAAAAATTAGGACATCTTGGATCTGTCCTCATTATTTTGATTCCCTTTTTTTATAAATCCCTCTAAAGATTTGATGCATTGATTTAATTATTTCATTCTTGTTCAGAATTAAGAATATGTTTTTTTGTTCATTTTAAGTTAGCATTACTTAAATGTCTATATGTAGTAAATACCTCTCAATTAGGAGTGATTTCGAAGTTGCTCTATATTTACATATTGAGAGTATATTTTGTAATTAAATATTAAAGAAAATAAGTCTAGTTTACCTATGCTTCATTCTACCATAAATATTATTCATATAGCTCAAAAATGCATTTTGACAGTAAGTTTCGTTTTTTATTTTTTATTTTTTTGGATGATTCATGACACTTTTTATTTTGTTTTAATCATGTTGACAAAGTTTAATAATACAATAATTAGAAGCACAATTTGATAGACAAATTTAAAGGAAAAACCCATTTCTAGTATATCATAAGTTAGTACTATTTGATTTGTTTGATTAGTGTGACATTCCTAGTTGCCGTAATGTTATTATATTTATTAGTAGATAATAAATCAAAAAAAAATTAAAATTTCATGAAGCAATGTTACGAATGAATATTAAAATGAGTACGATGAAGTTCCTAATAAATGTAATGACTTGGGATAATTGATACGTTGGCTTCGTGGACTATCAAGGATATCTCCACTTGTTTATTTAGAAAGTGAATTTCTAAAGATTTTAGGCAAGTAAACCTCGCCTTATTTTCATGTGTACATCATATGGTTAAATGCATAAAAATGTTACCTATTTTGTCCTATGTGAACGTGATATTCGATTATTACATTTTATGTCATTAATGCTTCTCATGATATATTCATACATGTTAATATCATAAGTATACATGACAATTCAAGAAATAAAAAGTTTTTAAATGTCAATGAGTCAAGGAATATTTTAAGAAGATATGTATCGCAAATGTTTTTGTTAGGAGGTGTATGTTTATGCCTTGAAGGTATGAGTGAGAAATATGGTTTGGGGGATCCACGCATCCGCCAATATTCAATGTTAATGTTAATGTTAGCTATTTTGCGGTACAAATGATAGAGTTGATTGGATTCCAAATAACATGGCCCATTGCATTTTGATTGGATACGCCAAATAAGCTTATGTATGTTAATATTAATGTTTTTAAAGAAATTGGAGAAAATGGGATACATATTGAGAAAATGTGATATATATCATAAGCATGCATCATCATATACATGATATTTGCTTATTGAGTGTTAGCTCATTCCACGTTATCCCACCCCACTTTCCGATGATAAATGAGTACGTGATTCGAGATGACGACTTGTGGTGAGATAGATTCACTACTAATATAATTTAATATCAATTTCATTTGAAATAAAATTAAGTTTTAATTTAAACGTTTATATTTTATCAAGTACAAATATATTAAGTTATTGATATTTATCATATTAAAGAAAAATCTAATTGTTTTTTCGCATTTATGATTCTAGTACAAAATTCGAATAATAATACATTCAAGTCTAGGTAATCTAGATTTGGGGCTGCTGCAATACAGTTGCACACATAACATTGTACCTATAAAGGACCATTAAGGAAATTAACTTACCGCAAGCTTATATGTAATACATTTATAAATTCAACTTGTAACATATAAAAATAAAGGTTTACTTACTTGGAATCCTAAGCAATTTTACTTTTTGAATGACAAGTATAGATGTTCGTAGCCGTCCACGAGGTCAACGTGTCAAAAGTCCTAGTCCATTACCAATGGTTTAACAAAATGAAAAAGAAACTTCTCCAAACTCATTTATCATTATTATTATACTAGATGATTATATATATTTATATTCCATCACGAGCACCATTTATTTACAATAACCAACAAATAAAACTATATAGAAACCTATGCAATGTGACTACATGTGCAAATTATTTTTATTCATTGCTGGATTTTCTTAACGACCTCATCTGTTTCTTGGATAATCTCAGGGCAGGTGATCGACACTTTCTTCCAAACAATACTAAATAAAGTGCCATACCGATGACAGATTGGAAGCTTTTATTTTACCTAATAAGATGCCATACCGATGGTAGATTGGAAGTTATTATGTTAGGCAAAGTCAACTAATGGAAGGAACTCGTTCCACGTACCTTGAAAATCAGTAATAGAAGCTTGCAATATTGTCTTCAATAGTTTGAATTATAATCTCTAACTGTTAATCTGTTTGAAGGTGAAAAGGCGTACTAAACTTTAAGTGTGTGCACGAAGCTCTGTGTAGCTTTCCCAAAATGAAGAAAATGTGATGGATAATGGGACTCTATGAAGTCTGACAATCTTTGATAATGCTACATATTATTAGTCTTTAGCAGTAAGAAATGTGCTGACTTAGTAAGACGATCTACAATTACCCAGATAGCATTGTAACCATTCTAGGTCTTGGGCAAGCCAATGACAAGATCCATGCAAACTCGTTCCCATTTATATTCTTGATCATAAGACATTTCAAGAGGCTCAAGTCTTTGATGCTTAGCTTTAACTTGTTGGCAAGTAAATGATGAACAAATTATACCACCTCACGACTCATGCCAATCCACTAAAAATGTTGTCTCAAATCTTGTAAAAACTTTGTGCTCCTTGAGTGATTCGAATAAGGAGTATTGTGAGCTTCTCTCAATATTTTTTGCTTCAACTTTTTAGCATCAGGAACCACTAACCTTTTGCCATAATGAAGAGCCCTATCAGCAGTGATAACAAAATTAGAACGGTTTTCGTCAGCAACTTCAGTACTAAACTTCGATACACTAGGGTCTTCACACTACGAGGCGCTGATCTTCTTGTGTAAGGTTCATTTAATAATTATATTAGAAATATAGCGTGATTTATCTTGGGGGTACAATGTCCAACTTGTTTTTAAATCTCGATCAATAGTGGTTCTGAACAACTAGTAGAATGGCTATTCAACCATGATTTTTTCTACTTAGTGCATCAACAACCACATTAGCCTTGTTGGGCTGGTAGTTGAGCACACAGTCATAGTTCTTGAAAAGTTCCAACCATCAACATTGCCTCATATTTATCTCTTTGTGTGAAAAAGTACTTTAGGTTTCTTTTTTTGGTTAGATTTTTAGAATAAAAATACAATATAAAGATTTTATATTATCATGTTAATTACAATCAATAATGCGAAATATAAAATAATGGGTGTGTACTTGTGAATCCATGATTTTGAATCATTTGTTTTTTAGAGAGTAGGATCACCCTAAAATTTTTACGTCATGAGTGTCTCCGATGGTTAAAGACACAAAAAATAATTGTTTTAGGTATGAACCCTAAAGTCTCTCATTGCTTTTATAGGTATCCCATCATCAAGGAAACCAAAACGAATTTTAATGTCATTGCATTATGAAGGAAACTGAAATAACTTTTAATTCAATACTAACACATAATATTAATTAAATTAGAAATGACCCCATAACCATTTAATTAAGTGTTACAGGGTATGTGGTACGCTAAATAGAATATTAATTTTAATAATATTCTTACATTCTCAACCCATACATCCTAAAAAAAAGCAAAAAAAAAAAAAAAAAAAATGTTCATTTTTATATTTTACAAAACTTAAAATTTTTCTTTTCTTTTAGACGACTATTATGGGTCATGAAAATAAAATCATATATGTACACACTTTAGAAAACCTTCCAAATCTAATATACTTCATATGATTTCCATTATATCAAGCCATATTGGCTACCAATGCAAGCCATGGTGGTCATTTGTTAACCGTCAACAAAATTCATTCCAAGTACCATAACACTAGTAATTTTATTCTACATGATCTTTAATAGGGTTTTAAGGCTAATACCATAATGCATTGGGTTTGCATTTATGTCTATTTCGAACATTTTTCTTGTCATCATTCATCCACACCATTCAATGTACATATAAGTGAAAAACAAGAAAACCAAAACAGTCATAATTGGATATCAATATATATCCAAAAGAAACATTAAATACATCAATGAGCTCACTAACATGTTCAGATAACGGAAAATAAGACCCATACTTTCAACATGTTCTTAAAATTTCATTCCTGTAAATCCTTTAGTCAAAGGATCAGCCACCATGAGCGAAGTCTCAATATGTTCTATGGACACAGTTTGTTTCTATACTTGCCTCTTTACACTAAGGTATTTGAGCTCCATGTGTTTAGAACAATTAGAATCTTGAAGAAAATACTGTAGAGGAAATATCACAACAAATTCTCAGCGACTTGGCTATAGAGTCGACATCTCCAAGTCATGAGATAAAGTTTCTCAACCATAAATCATTTACTATGGTTTCAAAGTACGCCACAAAATCAGCCTCCATAGTAGACAAATCAGCGATGGATTGCTTCATATTTTTTCGAGAAATAGCTCCACCAGCTAGTAAAAACACAAATCTATAAATGGAATTCCTACTTATCTGAGCAACCAGCAAAATTGGAGTGTGAGTATCCGATCACTTCAAGTTTGTAAGTTATCCTATGTATAATCCTTAATTCCATGCAAATAGCGGAACACCATCTTTGTAGCTTTCTAGTGGAACATTCTTGGGTTACTTTGGTAACACCCAAGCATGCTAACCGCAAAACTGATATCTGGTCTCGTACAAGTCTACACATGATGCGAATCCACGTAGTAATTACGAAACCCAGACATATTAGATCGAAATCAAGAAAGCCAATAATCAAAGTTTGAAAGAAAGCCCAACCCAATAAATTATTGAACTAAAGAACCAAGACAATTGCAACAATATCTTGATTTCGTGAACACAAAACTTATGAACCTTAATTGAATTGTTGAACGCCACAAGAATTTAATTCTTGATAAGTTTGGAATTAATTTGATGAAGAACGAGAAGAAAACAATAAGCTTTGCAATAATATTTCTCAAATTGTGTGTTTTTACAATGAATGGAATGCGTCATATATATATGGAACCCATAAAATGTAATTAAAAATGGAGTTAAGGCTTAAAAGATACCAAAAAGATACCATACAAGAATTTTAACAAAATATAATTCCAGACGAAATTTGGAAAATACGGGTTCAGAATTGCACTATGCTGCTGCATAGGCTTTTCTCATGCAGTCCCATAGACAAGTTGATAGCCTTCAATTGAGTTTTGGTAAGGGGTTGTGAAACCAAAAGCTTAGTTACCCTATGTGGTCGCATAGGTCTTCACTTCAGCTCCCTCATCCACTGCTCGAACCAAGTTGATCCATCTTGTTCTGTTCTCCATGTCCAATATGAATCTTTCTTTTGCTTATTGTGGTCGATGTTTCATCCACCATAACTTGAACAAGCAATCACATAGTTTCTTTAATCTTCTTTGCTTGTAACCTAGTCATTTGTCCTTCCTCCACGATCAAGGGATCCTTACCATCGCTAGCTCTCGTACCATTGATCTCATCAACAAATGTATCAAGCTCTCCACTACGGATACATATGGAATCTTTTCCATCTCCTTTCGCTCCCAATCAATTTTAGGACATTGTGAGAGGCTAGACTTATCTCCTTTCGTAATTGGGGTATCTAAAGACAAACAATCGTGTATGCTATATTTCTCAAGAATTTTTCCTATATAACTTTTCTGAGACAATCCTAATAGTCCTCATTTTTGATCTCGAGAAATTTCGATTCCAGTCATGAAAGATGCCTCACCCTATCTTTCATTTCAAAATTCTTTCAGAAAAAAATGCTTAGCTTCATACAAAAGACCCATATCATTACTAGCCAACAATATGTCATCCACATATAGGACTACAAAAATAAACTTGCTTCCACCGACCTTCAGATATAAACATCAATCAAACATGTTTTCTTTAAATCTAAAGGTAATAATGGTATTGTGAAACTTTTGATACCATTTTCGATAGCTGCTTAAGTCTATAGATTGACTTTTTGAGTTTGCAGACCAGCTCACTCTTACCCTCTTCAGAGAAGCCTTTAGGCTGCTCCATATGGATCTTTTCATCCAAACTTCCATTCAAAAAAGTTATTTTCACATCTATATGGTATAGTTCTAAATCAAAATGATTCACGAATTACATAATGATTTTGAAAGAATCCCTTTTAGATACCGGAGAAAATGTCTATTTATAATCAATGCCCTCTTTCTGAGTAAAACCCCTAACCACAAGTTTGGATTTATAATGTTGAACATTGTCTTGAGTTTCATTTTTCTTTGAAAAACCTTTTACATCCGACTCTTTTACATCCTTCAGACAATTCAACAAGATCCAAAAATTTAATTTTTGAACATGGATTTCAACTCTTCTTTCATGACATCAATCAATTTATATGAATCACTTCTCTCTTTAATATGTGAAAACTTAATTGGATCATTAATTATTCCAATTTCAAACTCATGTTCCTGGAGATACATCACAGAATCATATGAAATAGTAAGTCTCCAATTCTGAGATCTGCATTGTGTTCTGGCATCTCCATAACTTTTTAATGAGTAGAATTATCATGCTAAGGTGGATCATCATTTATTTGTTCTTCTATATCATTAAAATGATCATTAGGTAGAATGATAACTCTTTCTAAAAAAGTGGATATAGGAACATCTACCTTTTCTTCTTCTATGATTTTATCTCTCGATTCTTTATTCCCACTGAATTTATCAAGCTCATTGAATTTGACATTTCAAGTTTCAACAATTCTCAGACTATGGTTAGGAAAATAAAATCTATACCATTTGGATCTCTCTAGGTAACCAATAAAGTACCTACTTATTGTTTTAGGATCCAATTTCTTCTCATGCGGATTGTAAAACCTCACTTCTGCTAGACAACCTTAGACATGTATATGTCTCAAACTTGGTACCTTTCAAGTTAATAGCTCAAAAATAGTTTTTGGAATTGACTTATTGGGGACTCAATCTAAGATATATACAACTCTTTTATGTGCTTCAGTCAACAATGATTTGGTAAGGTAGAACTATTTACCATACTTCTAACCATTTTCAATAATGTTCGCTTATACCTCTTAGCAACACCTTTCTGTTGAGGCATTCTAAGCATAGAGTTCTATGCTACAATGCCACGTTGTTCTAGAAGTTTGGCAATGGGCCATGGTTATGATTTGATACATCATATCTATCATAGTATTCACCATATAGATCTTGATGATTATTACCTTTCTATCTAACTATCTTTCAACCTCAGTGAGAAATATCTCAAGGACCATAACAACCCAACACTTCTCGTATAGTAGATAAGTATATCGATACTATGAAAAATCATCCATAAAACTGATGAATTACTTTTCTCTACCAAAATATTCTGTGAAAAAGGGTCCACATATTTGTATGAATAATTTCTAGAGGTTTCTTACGTTTTTTTGGCACTTTTCCTGGTATGTTTGGTCTGCTTTCCTTTAATGCAATCCATACATATGCCGAGATTGGGAAAATCCAAAAGTGGAAAAATCCTCTCCTTTACTAATATTTGTAGCCTTTCGTTAAAGATATGTCCCAACCTTTTATGCCACAAGTCATAGAAGTTTTCATTAATCATGTTCTTTTCATTCCAATGTGTACTTCATGGTGTTGGGTATAGACATCATTAACAAATGTATTATCAAGATAAAGTTGATAAAAGCCATCAGTAAGAAAACTAGGACCAATGGAAATGGAATTCTTATTCAAATTAAAACAACTATTTTGAAAAGTAAAATAATACCCTTCAAGGTCAAGTCTTGATAAAGAAATCAAATTGTACCTTACACAAGGCACATAAACATTATTAGAAGGACTAAACAATGATCGATATGTAAAACTAAATGAAAAGTTCCAATGGATAAAACTTCTTATTTTCATTTCCCATAAAAGTGAAATGTTCAGTTGGATTTGGTGGGCGACTTGAATGCTATCCTAAAATTGTTATAGAAACATGAACATTAGCACATGAATCTAACCAGCAAAATTTAGTAAGAACATTTACAAGATTTGATTCGAAACATACAAAAGCATAGAGCTTACCCGATGAATCTTGTCATATGTGACACTTTTGTTATCAAACAATTTGTTTTTGTTATATTTATCTTGAGATATATTTTTTTAACTTATGATAGCTTAAGTTATGTTTTATAATTCATGCAAGTTGGTACTGCAAGCTGTCCATATGTCCAGTCAAGTATGGAAGAATGGAGTTAGGTAGAATAGTTGTTGGAAAGCATTTTGAATTGTATGGCTATTTGTATCAGTCGTGTTTCACTATCTTTGTTGAATGAGATTGAACAATTTCCCTCCTCTTTGTCTTCTACATTCCATCAGTGGTATCAGAGCAAAGTTGGATCTTAGACGAGCTGANATTCCATCAGTGGTATCAGAGCAAAGTTGGATCTTAGACGAGCTGAAAAGAAGCAGGGAAAACTTAAGAAATTGGTAAGAAATTCATACCAGTGAGCTTCTGTCCAATACGGTAAGGAACGTGCAAAACTGGTAAGAATTGTGCAAATCTTGTAACTTCAAAAACTGGTAAATGTGTGCAAATTCGTTAAGTTTTGTAAAACTCGATAAACTCTTTGCAAATCCGGTAAGTTCAGCTCCTTGTTTTTTCGTTCATTGTGAGCAATTCTGAGATAAAACTAGTAAGGAATCTTCACTAG
>CAIGRP010083669.1:0-15311 GCA_903798385.1 Fraxinus cuspidata
GAAAACATAAATCAATATTTAAGAGTGTGGGCTACTGCTCTTAATATGATTGACATTTTAAGATGAAACTCAAAATTTTAATATATATATATATATATATATATATATATATATATATATATATTGTTTTTGTCTCGTTTTTATTAAATATGATGGTTGCAATTATGAATTTTCTTGCAGGTCGAACATGTTGGAACCATACGGATGTTCAAACAAGCGCTAAATTACAAGAAAAAGAATGGTTGTTTAGAAGTGGGAATTGCTATAATTTATCTATTATTGAAACTTGTCTGACTCTAAAGTCAATTAATCATAGTCTTTTATTAAGTATAAGTATGGTCATGACCTCTCTTTCGTTTCAATTTCTAAGTGCCCGGTCTTCCCACATTTTATTCATGTGTATAAGAATAGGCATATTCTTATTACTTTTCAAAGTTGTAACCATATTATATTATACGTTAATTTTTAATTTTATTATATGGTAGGTATCGTTAATGATTTTGGTAAGAGTTGGCTGAAAGAATTATCGGTGGTGGGGTACATAAGCACCTAAATTTTGACCAAATTTGTGGAAACGTGAATGTTTGAGACTTCGAGACATTGGAGTCAACTTTTGCTAGTCTTCTTTCCTATGCTTTTGCCTAAAATTCAATTCAATTAGTTAGAATTGTTCTAGCAAATCTCTTAACGTGATTGAATTTAAGATTCTGCAATTTCCACGTTACACCACAACAAATAGGGATGGAAATTCAACTTCTCTAACTAAGTCAAATTATTATTATTTGAAACATCTTTCGGCAGAGTTTTAATAGAAAGTTTAATATTAACTAATTTCTAGTAAATGTTCAATAGTAGGTGAACTAATTTTTAACATCTTTTATATATATAATTTCAATAGAAAGTTTACTATTAACTAATTTCAAGTAGATGTTCAATAGATATGAGTAGGTGAACTAATTTTTAAAAAGTTAGTCTGCTAAATTTCTATATAATACAAAAATAGGTCGGTATATACAACAGTACCAAACCAGTTCCGAACATGATTAATGTGAAAACTAATGTGACAAAAATGAACAGTGAATCTCACATTCACTCTTTTAAGAGAAGGAGGGATAATTTCAATAGAAAGTTTACTATTAACTAATTTCAAGTAGATGTTCAATAGATATGAGTAGGTGAACTAATTTTTAAAAAGTTAGTCTGCTAAATTTCTATATAGGATAATGCTATTTATACACTCTTTTTATAAATTATTGTTGATATTACAAGTGTTGTCAACAGCTGATTCTGAGAAAAAATTGTCCAAAATTTAAACTATCCAATACTATATTGCTACGTGACAAAGTCTAAAAGATGGTATACACCATGATGTACACCGTGTACACCATGATGTACATCAATCATGATTGTTCTATATAATAAGTTAGTCTGCTAAATTTCTATATTCCTTAGTACGTCATACTTAAGGCTTTGCTATAGGTTGGTTCAAATTGTCTCTTGCTAAGCTGAGCAATCCTTTTAAATGTACGACTTATGTATGCAATTTGTTGAAGCTTTTACGTCTAATGTGTAAGTGTTATATCTAAGGTTTAATCGATTTTAGGATATAAACACTTTAATTTGATTGTTGTATTTTAGTTATGACAAATCTATTATTTAATTGAATTATTTTATGGCATAAAAGAATCACCGTAGACTCAAGTCATACTTGTTAATCACAAATAATTGTAATTGTGAGATATAATTTACATATGATTGAATTTTAAATTATCTATGGTGATAAGTAATAGTGAGATACGAATATTGTTATTACGATTATAATTCATAAATCGAAAAAAGTTTCGACGATAATTGACTTAAGGGCAGGACAAATCGATTAAATCAAGATTGGCACATCTTCGTATCTTGTAATTGTTTGGTTTATACAACAAAAATCGAACAATTTTGATTTTGTCACACCATATGATATTTTTCATCATATGTATTGCCCTAAAACATTGCTAAATTCAATCATGGACTATGAATATGAACAAATTAATATATATGAATTAATTAAAAATTAAAATGATAGTTTTAATTTATCTTATTTTGATAAATGACAAGTGTGGGATATTTGTGGAATTAATTAATATAATTGTTTATTGATTAATTAACTTCTCCTTATGTTTAATGGATGAGTCAAATCCAACTAAACGCTTACAAATAAACAATTAGGGTTTGAGAATTTCACTCCTACAATAATACTTGATTCATTCCTAATCTTTCTAGGACGAGAAAAAAATCATAATATCTCATTCTTTGCCATATGGATTAAGCATTGGAGCGAGACAATTGGACAATTGTGGTATGAAAAGATCGCGGTAGATTAAAATTTACAATGAATGGGAAAGATCGTGATTGATTGTGTTCAAGTTTCACAGAGGAATTTGAAGAATTAGCCAAATGTAATGTTCTTATCATGGTTTCTGTTAAACCACAAATATGATCCTTGAAGGGAATCGAAAATAAATTTTAAATTCCATTGTGCATATATAATTAGATTTCCAACAGTGGTCTAACAGCCTGCTTTGTTTTGTTAGAAATTGTTTTTGAATCTTAGCTACTATCATTGGTTGATTGTAATTAATTTATTGTTTCTAGCATTTAAGATATTTGTTTTCTAGTTCCAAATACATTTTAAAAGAAAAATAATATTTTTGGGTCGAAATCGAGAATGGTGGTTGACAGTAATAACCAGCATCAGCAAAGGCTACATACGTGGGTAACTGTTAGCGCAACGAAGTGTGCCGCTGTGACATTGGCGCTTGTTGCTGTTGTTATTAGCAACGGTGGGGGTCGTTACTAATATCAATAGTAATGTAAGCTTGCTACAGCATGTGGCACACCTAGCAGTCATCGCTAGAGAGTCATTAACAATTATTTATTTATTTATTTATTTTTAGAGTTTTGGCTTGACTTAGGATTGGGGCATTTGATGTAATTTGTGAAATTACAAGCTCCTATTTGCAATTTCAAATTGGGGTCAAGTTGCAATTTTACAAAGGGAGGACTTGTGCCTCAATTTAAGAAATTAAAGGGTCCTATTTATAATTTAAATCAAGGGGTCATAATGCAATTTTCAAAAATGTTTTGATTGCAGGTTTGAAAATGAATATTAAGTGTAATTTTTCAAAAGGGTTTTGATTTAATTTCAATTTTGATCAAAATTTTTTATTTTGACCCATTTAAAATTTATTAAAAGTTTACAAATTTTGAAATTGTTGCTAAAATTTTATTTTGACCAAAATTTTAAACTTTAACCCAAAATTAAATCTTATTTTAGTTTAGGAATTTTATCCTAAATTAATCAATTTGTCCTGAAATTTTAGAATTGAAGTTAGACTCTAATTTGTTATTTAATTAAAATCTGATTTTAATTCAACAAATCCTAATTAAATTAGTTATTTAATAATTTAATTGTTTGAATCCATCTTATCTATATTGGTTTAGATTATCTTATGAATAGAAATTTGAATTAAATTTACACATACAATATTAGATATTATATACTACTACATTTATTGATAAATATGTACTTTAGTGGATGATTATGAACTCAATCATGTGAACGTGTTGAATTATTTGTTTGTTTTTAGTTGTTTTTGGGCGTGTGAGCTTATTATAATTAATTTTGGACTTGCGAGTTCGTTATTACTATTTCATAGGTCTGGAAGCTCAAATCTTCTAAGCATGCGTGCCACTAATATAAGATACTTCTTGTAGTTGTATTAAATTTAAGATGCAAGAAGAAGATGACTATAGAGATAGAGCATTGTTCAATTCAATACTATATTCCCGAGAATCTGACCATATTTGCCTGCACGAAGTCTATTGTTGCTACTCTCCCTTTTTTGATGACTATATTTGCCTGCAAGAAGATGTGGTAGGTGATAATGAAAGGAATTTATTTTTATTTTTTAATTATTTATTTGGGATTCATCTACATTTTTTTTTTAAAATTTTAGAACTATAATTGCAATTAATTCTTTCTTTTTTTTTTTTCCTCTTTCTTGTTTTAAAATAAGAGGGCATATTTGTCATTTTACATTTCTTTATTGAAAAAATGTAAGAAAATAATGTATTTCGCACTTAAAATGTCATCTAAGTTTTTTTAAAATTATTTATTTATTTATTTATTTTTGTTTTGAAAGGATATGAGGTATTTGCAATAGACGCAAAGGTTAGAGAGGGTTTGTGCCAATTACAATTTTAATAATATTTATTTTTGCTCTTTCAAGTGGATTTAATGATAATAGTAACGGAGATGGACGACATAATGGCCTTCCGCACCTCAAAGGTTATATAGAGGGGTTTTTTGCCAATCTGAAATGATAGTGGTATTTCGCAATAAGCATAAAGGTTAGAGGGATTAGCCTATTATAATTTACACTTTGTGGGTTTGTGGGTGCATTTCTCAAGATTTTAGGATTAGCAACATTTTTCCTCTTTAAAAAAAGGTGTCTAAAGGAGAGAACAAGAGAAAAAAATATAAGGGGGTGGAATGCTATTGAAAATTCTTCCAAGATTATGATATCAACTTATATATAAAGATTTTAAAAAAACAAAATTCAGTAACATCTAAAATCTATCATTAATTTAGATTTAATTTTCAAAAAAGAAATCCTTCTCTGATTGTATCTAAAAACCAACAGATATATGCTGTTGAATGCAATCCACAAAGATGTCTTAATTCTCTTTGACCAACTTAATTTCTCTTCTTTGGCCCATCAACTACACATTGCTACAGGATTCTCATGTTTATGCACTCATGATCCAGAATTGCATAAACCAGAGAAAAATCCTTACTTGCTAAATTCTAAAGATAGGAGCTGTTTAGATCTACATGCGCACAATATTTAACAGAATTTTCATGATGAAAAGTTCTTCTGATGCTATCAATTTGTTCGAAGAAATGCCTGAAAGAAACATGTAATCGTCGATTATAATTCATGGATTGGATATGCATGGAGGCGGTTAAATCATTTGTTAAGTTACAAAGTCACGAGCTTTATTCATTTTTGTTCACCAAATCTTTTTAAAGTAGCTTGCTAGAGCGGGCGATGTTTTGGGTGCATTTGTGCTTGGACATGAGTAGAGCTTGACTTCACTCATTTCTTAGTAGAGTTTTTCACTCATCTCTCTTTTGGAGGGGTAAGTGGCTTAATTCTTGTTGGATCTTTGTTGGTTTTAATACTTGCGCTCTTTCTTATTTGTTGTTAATTCAAAAGCCCTCAATTGTTTATACGCTGAATTAGAAGATAATTTGTTGGATGTTGTTCAAATTAACAATGAGGAGTGATTTAAGTGATTTTGAAAGTGATGGAAGTGGTTAACCATGAGAAAAAAAAAACAAGCGAAAATGAGAACAAAAAACAGTGAAGGCCGGGTGCCCGCCCAACCTTGTATTGCAATTAGAGTGGCCATTTTGTTGAACTCGGCGGCCACCGAGTACAAAAGTCTGGACATTGGGGTTTTGAATTCTAGTGTCGTTTTGAAGGGTTTCAAACCTTTTTAGCTTGCTTTTTGCACTATTTCCTGCATGATGATTGTAATTATATATATGAGTGGTTTCCATGATTAAAAATATATCACAAACATGAAATTGATTATCTTACATCAAAAATCTAAGACCAGATCAATTTTTTATAATTTTGTTCCTTAGTTCCTTTTTCTAAGTTTTGTTTAGTTGATTCAAACTTGGATTAAGGTTTGTTTATTCCTACATCATATTTATCATAAAGCTTTCAAGCACTTATCCCGGCGACGACAAATATCATTCGAGGACAGTGATTCGTAATTGTGTTCAAACCTTCAATTTTGGTGATTTCTTGTTGCTGGTTTTATTTTCGTTCTTCATCAACTTTATTCATCAATGTCAACGATATTTTCAATATTGAGAACGAGACAACCATGTCTACGATAAAGATGATGAATCAATACCTTGTGAGACTTGACAGATTCAACAGGTTCAAGTTTACAAGATGGAAGGGCAAGTCGAAAATTCTTGTTACAACTTTGAAGATCTTTTATATATTGGATCCAGACTTGGCCACATTGCTGGAACCAACCCCAAATGACACCTACTAAACAAGGGCAAAAAGGAAGAAGAGAGAAGAAGATGAATTGATATGTAGATGACACATTCTGAATGCTCTCTCCAACCGCCTCTATAATCTCCGTAAAAATAACATCTCAGTAAGGGAGATATGATAATCGTCGGAAGCCAAATACAAGGTCGAGGAGGAAGGTACCAAAAAGTTTCTTATTTCTAAGTATTTTGATTTCAAGTTTTTGGATACCCTATCTTTGTTAGAACAAGTCCATGAGTTGCAAATTATTGTCAATAAAATGAAGTCCATGAAGATAGATCTTCCTGAAACTTTTCAAGTTGGTACAATCATTGTGAAATTGTCATCTTCATGGAAAGGTCCTTCACTATTCCCAAGATTATTCTTTGGAAGAAATTCAAAAATATGTTCGAATTGAGAAAGAGTCAAGGGCACGAGATGGGAATGAATATTCTCATGAGGGCATTTCCAAATCCCATGTTGTGGATCGACCAAACAAATACAAGGATTCCGAATAGACAATCCACAAATTCCAATAAAAATAACAAGAGCAAAAAGAAATTCAAAATTTCTTATTATATGTGTGGTAAACTCGGACTTTATGCTTAGGATTGTAGACATCATAAACCAACCAATGCTAGACGGCAAAGTGAACTCCATTGACAACATCATTGCTATCGTAAGCATTGTGAATTCGATCAAAGGAAATGTTCAAATATGTTAGTATGATACTTGTGCCACCATACATGTGTATTATGATAGATTCCTTTTCAAAATCTATCAAAAAGTGGATGACGACCACATTCAAATAGGGAATGAAGCTCAAATCAAAGGTTTTTTGTCAAAAGAAGCAAGGACTTATAATTTACATCCGACAAGAAGATCACATTAATAAATGTATTGTATGTACCGGATATGAATAGAAATCTTGTAAGTGGTGATTTGTTGGAAAAATCGGGAATAAAGTCCAAATACGAGTTCGAGAAACTTATATTTTCTCAAAATGTTGTATTTGTTGAAAAGGCTATTCTTGAGATGAAATGGTTAAACTTTAAGTATTGACAATAATATCAATAAAATTACAAAATTTAAATTATGTTGTTGGGTATATTTCTTTATGGCATGATAGACTAGGACATGTTGATTTTCTAATTTTAAAATCGGAATGATTTCATGTAAAAACATAGAATATAATAAATGTGAATTATGTGTTAGTCTAAAATAATTAAGAAACATTTTCATAGTGTTGAAAGGAATTCTAATTTGCTAGACTTAATTCAGTCCACCGTATGTGAATTAAATAGAATGTTAACTAGAGGAGGTAATAGATACTTCATAAGTTTTGCTATATATACTTGATGGAACACAACGATGAAGCCTTTAAAACATTTAAGATATACAAAGCCCAAGTACAAAATCAATTAAATAAAAATGTTAAAATTCTTAGAAGTGATAGGGAATGTAAATACTTATATAGTAAATTTAACCTTTTTTTGTGAACAAAATGGCATAATAAGTCAATGTAGTATACTCAGAACATCCGAACAAAATGGTTTAGCTAAGAGAAAGAATAGAACACTAGCTGAAATGGTAAATGTTATGTTATTAAATGTTAAGTTGTCATTATCTTATGAGGTGAAATTTTATTAAGTGCATATCACATAGTTAATATGATTCCTTCTAAAAGATTTAAGGTTTCTCCATTTAAATTGTGAAAAGGGGGAAAACCAAATATTGATTATTTCAAAGTATGGGGGTGTCCTACTTATAGTAAGAGCACGGATCCTAAAAGAACTAAATTGAGTTCTAAAGTTATTAAATGTGCTTTTGTAAGATATTACCAAAATAGCAAGGCATATCGTTTATTAATCTTGGAAACCAATGTTATTATTGAACCCTGTGAAGTAGAGTTTTTTGAAAATATGTTATCTAAAATATGTTTTTTTAGATAATAATTCTCTAAGGGAAACTCAAGTGGAGATTCCTAACTCTACAAGATCACAAGTAGAAACACTTCTCCAAGATGTCGAAAAAAGTAAACTTCGCAGAAGCAAAAGAGCTCAAATGAGAATGTGCTAGGATTGGATGAATTAGACTCTCAATTTATTTCTTTCTATTGAGTTGAAGAAAATGAGAATAGTGTCACACGAACTATTTCATATGTTCTTCAAGTGGAAACTGATCCAAAAACTTATCAAGAAGCAAAGTCATCTAGAGATAACACATTTTGGAAGGAAACTATAAGGGATGAAATTGATACAATAATGTCAGACAACACTTGGGAACTAGTCGATTAATCACCTGGATCAAAACCTATAGGTTGCAAGTGAGTATTTAGAAGAAAGTACAATGCAAACAGTACTCTTAATATCTTTAAAGATAGGTTAGTGGCCAAAGGGTATCGACAAAAAGAAGGAATATATTACTTTAATACGTATGCACTGTTGTATGAATAACATCAAATAGGATTATATTCACTTTAGCTTTAAATTATAATCTGCATATAAATCAAATGGATGTTAAAATGACATTCTTAACGGGGATTTCAATGAAGAGGTCTATAAGGAATATATTACTTTAACACGTATGCACTGTTGCACGAATAACATCAAATAGGATTATATTCACTTTAGCTTTAATCTATAATTTGCATATATATCAAATGGATGTTAAAACGACATTCTTAATAAGGATTTCGATGAAGAAGTCCATAGGGAACAACCCAAATGTTTTATTCTACCAAAAAATGAGGATAAAGTATGTAAGTTAATAAAATTCTTATATAGATTAAAACAAGAACCAAATAAATGGCACGAAAATTTTGACTTAAGAATAATGTCTTTTGGATTTAAAGATAATAGTGTTGATAAATGTTTATATTCAAAAATCTGTAATAATCATGTTGTGCTCATTTATTTATACATAGATGACGTTGATTGTAAGCAACCAAATGCAAGGTATAAAAGAAACAAAGAAAATTCTATTTTTCACATTTAAAATGAAAGATCTTGGTCAAGTGGATACCATACTAGGTATCAAATTCACCAAGACTATAGGTTATATGTTGAGCCAATCACATTACGATGAGAATGTGATTAATAAGTTAAAGCACTTGAACATTAAATAGGATAACACTCCATTTGATCCAAGTTTAAAACTGGTAAAGAATGATGGATGAGCTATAGCATAACTTGAGTATGCAAGTGCTATCGGGAGTCTAATGTATGTTGTGCAATGTACAAGACCCAACGATAGATGAATTGGCTAATCTTTCACCAAAACCGCTCATAAAGAAATTAATGCGAATAAAAACTTGTAGGATGGGGTTAAAACTCTATAATTAAATCCATTAATGACAGAAACTCTACCTAACTATATTAACAAGTATACTTCAAGTTCAAAGAAGCGTAACAACAAGTCATTCGATAAGTGGATAGATTCAGTACTTACTTTTTTCTTTTAAACGCTATCCTAACCACAAGTGCTAGTTGTCACGAATATAAGGGTTAAGTTTCTATAATTCTTAATAAAATGTAGATTGGTAGATTAAGTATCTCTAAAAATGACAAAGATACTGCAAGAACTTTACCTATATAAATTTCGAGGTGGCGACACTTTAATAGAGAGTTGGAGTTTCTCTCTTAAAAATTTTTGAATACGAGAAATGCAAGACCATAAAAGCGCTGAACGAGATTGTGTGGAACATGAAACACTTGATGCTTGAGTGTATGATTTCTCCGATATTATCACAAGGAATAATGGGTTCAAAGGTTTCATGCTACCTAGGGTTTCGATGATTATTTTGTGATATTTACGCTAAAGTTGGATTCAAATCAAAATATATCCATACTCTATGCAAAAGTGTCAGCAAGCTTGAGTTTTTACTTATTTTGTATTTGAAAAAGTGGGGAATTGTTGGATATTGTTCAAATTAACGATGAAGAATGAATTTAGAAGTGATGGAAGTGGTTAACGACGAGAAAATAAAAAGTGAAAATAAAAATAAAGAGCAGTGAAGGCTGAAAAATGGCTTGGGCAGTTGCCCGGTCTTGTGTTGCAATTATAGTGGCCATTTTGTTGATATATATATATATATATATATATATATATATATATATATATAAGATCAAATCAAATTTTTATATTTTTGTTTTTCTATTTCTTTTTTCAAGTTTTATTTCCAAGTTTTGTTTGCTTGATTCAAAAGTGGATTAAGATTTGTTTACTCGTACAAACTATTTGCCATGAAGCCTTCAAGCACTTACCTTGGTAGCGGGAAATATTGTTAAAGAACAAGGATTCATAATCGTGTTCAAATATTCCATTTTGGCGATTTCTTGTTGCTGGTTTTATTTTCGTTCTTCGTTAACTTTGTTCTACATAAGTGTTTGCTATCTCCTGAATTACATTAAAATATAAATATGAAATTTTTGTTTTGGACTTTAGATCCAACCTCTTTTATAAAACTCCTGATAATTTGTGTGGCTATGCAAGATCTTGAAGGCGACAAATTCCTCAGGTTTGATTCTATAATTTTATGGCATCTCATATGGCTATTATCTTAAATATGTTATTTACTTAGCATATCCTTTCATAGGTTCTGAATGCTTAATCTTCTTGTTATTAAATAACTGATCTATATATACTGTAAATTATATGGATACAATTCAACTGAACGTAACCAATTTTAAAATCCACTTCCAAACCCAAAAATATTGCTAAATGATCATGATTCTTATATTAGGTTTCCAGCCAAATGTGTGGATACATGTTTTTATGCCTTTACACTTATGAACTAATGCCCGGAGTCCGCCCGATAACTGTAAAGTAGTACATCGATGCCATGATATGTCCATCAATTTTTGAGTAAATTGACTGTACTTTGTAACACTTCTGACTGTATGTCTGAAGTGTTATGAACACAAGTCATTCACGCAGGTTAAAACTCCTGATATGCATAACTTAAATATGGACGAGTTTCCATTATTTTTCATTTATGCAGTCTAACAAATATTTTGGGATCAAACTAAAAGGTTCTCTTTTCAGATAATTTAGTCACTGTATGTTAATATATATTTGCCAGTTGTTTTTGGTTGGAGAATCAAGTGTATTTCATTTATACAACCTTCTCCCACCCTAAAAGAAAGGAAAAAAATAAAGCATAATCAATTAAGTTACTGGAAGACAATGTTAAAATTATCTATGTTCTCCAAGGAATGACATTTTTGACAGTGATAGAACTCTGATTTCTATTGCTGCAATCTGTAAATTGTGTCCATGAATAGAGAGTTAAAGTTTATTGTTGTGAAGTTTCTTTGATGTAAAGAAACAAAAGGAACAACATATAATATTTCATATTGATTAATGGAACGGAAATGGAAATACAAGAATTGGCAAAATATACGACAGATATGTCCACTCTTCTTGCTTCACTTTCATCTCTATGAATGCTTGAAATGAATTCCTACCATCCATTTTTTCATTTGGCATCGTTGGGTTGATACCTAATAAATCCCAGGACAAGATGTTAAATATTTTATATTTCATAGATCTCGGTAGATGAATGAAATATTTATCAATACAATCAATTCATATGCTCGATCCAAAAGCAATGTGGGCTACTAGTAGCAACTTTTAATTTGTTATTGTTCCCTTGTCCAAATTCACTTGTATGATGGATTTCCTATGTCTTGGCCCGATTAATGATATAACCTACACTATATATATCCACTTTGTACCATTTCCAACATATGGGTGTTTTGTGTTTTGAAAGAATAATCGTGGCTGCTTCCCGTATTATTGCTTCGTGCCTTTTTGCCTCTGTTGTTTTCTCTTTGCCTTTATGGCTTGCAAATCATCACCATAACCTTGTCCCTTTATAAGTGATAAAGGAAGAAAGCAACCATAAGTTAATACAAGTTGTGGGTTAGAGTTTCAATTGATTGTTTGATATAGATTGGTAAGTTTAAACTGAGCCCGAAACCACAAATTGAAGATCAATTTCGCTATATTTGGTATGAGAGCCACGTTGGTGGTGGATTTTTAGCCAAAATAGATCCAAATACTAGCAGAATTGGAGCAGAAACCAGATAAAAATCTGCCCTAATTTTCTTATGAAAACCGGACCGGTAAGCTCGATTTTCGGGCAATCCAGAGGTCCATTGGTGAAACAGAGACCGGACTTGAAATGTGGAGGTGGGGACAGTCCTAGGGTGTGGAGTGTGGGGTCGACGACAGTCACTACGCATGGTAATTCCTACAACCACGCATGTGGATTCGTGTGGACTTCTCCTCGCAACGATTTCTTCAAACAGTTTCCTCCGGACAACGAGACGAGCCCTGTGGTGGTGTTCGTTTTTAGTTTTGGGTGCTACAACAAAATTTGGACGATTTTGCCGCTATACATTTGAGATTTGACTTTTTGCTCAATTGGTTGCTGCAATTACTGGAGACTTTAAGGCGAATAGTGGTGGCTTTAAAGTGATAAATTCGCATCTCTCGGTATTTACGGACACAGATTGGTCTGCTCTGGTATATTGAATTTCAATTTAAATTTCAGTATTAGCACGCTATCGTGTGGGGGGACATTATGATTAAGGTTACCATGTGGGGTAATATTGCTTGAGCTAGAAATTTAGGAATTATTTGCTATATTTGAAATGTTGAATTTTGACTACAGGTTAGTAATTGTTTTTGTACTTTAACTGTTATTTAGTCACTGTGTAAGACTCGATTGCATGAAAATTTGAATTTTTTTGATATATCTTCGTATTGCATTGATTATTATATTAGAGCACCTAGATTTGACCCGTTTGAACATTCCTTTGATACTGAGATCTTGAATCTCACAAAACCCTGAAAATCTAGAACGGTGTATACTATTACCTTAGGAGTACTTTGAGTGACCTATTGATGCACTTTGGTTGTTCTATTTTTTCAAAATGTCATCACATTTCGAAATTGAAATTTTCAATGGAAAATGCAAATTTTCAATTTAGCAATAAAAGATGAAAGGAATTTTTGTTCGGCAAAAAATTTCAAAACTCATATGGCAAATTTTCTACAATTTTGATAGAAGCGCAAAAAGAAGAATATGATGAACTTGCTTACACTTCAAATATTTGGCACATATTTGACAATGTTTTGAGAAAAGTTTGAAAACTTGATTCTACAAAAAAACTTTGGCGAAAGTTGGAGGACTTATATTTGCTTAAGTCTACTAATAATAAGATGTACTTGCTTGAAAGACTTTTTAGTTTTAAATTGAATCTTTCAAAGGATCTTGATGACAATCTAGATAATTTTAACAAACTTGTTCAAGATATCGTTAGTTGTGATGAAAATGTGTCTGAAATGTATAAGGCCATGATTTTGTTGAATTCTATGTCTGATTCATATAGAGTGGTTAAGAATGAAATTAAGTATGATGGGACACTAACATCCGAGTTTATCATAGATTACTTAGGAGTAAGGAGATAGAGATTAAGGTTGAAAAAAATATAAGAGAAATGGTGAGTTACATATGATGAGGAGTATGATGAAATTTAAGTAGATGAATTTAAGTAGAGCTTAAGACATTAGTGATTTGGGTAGTAACAAGAGTGGTAAGAAGAAGGGTAAGAGATGTGACAAATCTAGTGGTAGATGGTGTTACAATTATTGTAAGGCTTGACACTTTATTAATTAGGGGCTGTCCTAAGAAGAAGGATAAGCAAAATGATAAGATGAGAGGCGATGCGATGCGAATGTGGTTATAGGGTCGAGTGATAATTCTAGTGAGGTTTATTGAGAGTAAACCTAGTTACTGTATGTGCATCTGTTGTGTTGCATGGTTATATAAGTTACATTCTAATGTGTTTGATATGCGCATTTGCATAATTTTAAGAGGAATTTAATTAATTGGTGTAATTTTTTGCATGTATAGTAGGTTAAGATGTATTAGCAGTGTGTTATATGTCTATTGGTGAGATGGAGTATAGATGATTGAAGGTGCATTGATGATATGCACGGGGATGTTGAGTGTGACATTTGGATCACGAGTGGCGATGTGATTAAATGTTATAATCCTTTTATCTATAAAAGACCATGTACATGTGGAGTGTGAGAGAGACACTTTTATCACTTCTGATAGGTTAAGACCCATTAATCACTTAGGTTGTGAGAAGTAATGTGGTGATAGAGGATTATCCAGATAACTTAGGATCTATTGTGATTTACCAGTTAGACATGAGTTGAGTGACCAATCTAGTGAGTATAGTGGGCAATGAAAGGAGATATGTGTTTTCGAGGTGTGAGCAATACGGAATGGGATAGGATAAATGTGGTAAGATCTTTTCGTATGGTTATTTATGCATTTGTTGCATGTGCGTTTTGACCGTTTGATTGATTTTCTTAGTGTTAATATGTTATTTTGTTTGAACGTATTTTGGAAAAGATCTACGGGTTACCGTATGTTATATCTTTATCACATAATTATTTGCTCTAGACTGTTCACTTCGATTATCTACTTCTACTTGGATATTTGTTTGTAAGCTTAGCCCTGGTGAGTATGTGGAGCAGGTATGGTATGTGTTTCATGTTCGAAATACGAGATAAGATTTGTTATTCCAATTTTATTGGTTGCCTTGATTATGTAATCGTTAACTTTGTGTTTTTATTGCTTGAAGGGTTTATTAGGCATCAAGGTAGAGATTTGTTGGGTTTTTGTTGATACCCAATAAATTCCGGACAAGATGTTAAACATTTTAGAATATATTTCGTAGATCTCAGGCAATGGGTGAAATATTTATCAATACAATCAATTCATATACTCAATCCAAAAGCAACATGGGCTACTAATAGCAACTTTTAATTTGTTAATGTTGCATTGATCCAAATTCACTTGTAGTGTTGATTATTTGACACCAATTCACTCAATTTCCGGGCTCAGTCGACACCAAACAACACCACAAAGTGCAAAACCGAATTCAAACTACAACACCCAAAACCCGGTTGCTTCAAGGTGCCCACAAAGGGCTAGAGGATGGAAATGCAAGTCCAAAACAGCCACAAAGGCTTGGGGATGAAGGGAATGATGATTCTCAAGAGATGGGAGCACAAAACACCAAGAGAGAAGAACAGTTCGTGCCTTCACCAAGAGAAAAATGGACGACTGCCTTAATTGTTTTCCACCTTGTTAATACAATGTTAAACACTAATTAAATA
>CAIGRP010083672.1:0-36159 GCA_903798385.1 Fraxinus cuspidata
AAATTTGACAATTGGATAAAAGGTAGAGATAGACTTTATTATTGTAGTTGCGATTTTTTATTGAATTTTTTGGTAGTTTAGACATTGAGGTATATTGTGTTAACTCAATTAGATATGATTGATTTGGACTCGATATGTGTAAATTGATTTAACTGGTGAATTCGATCGAATACAATTTTAGAAATTGAATCTGAAATACAAAATTAAAAAAAATAACTACGGTGAAATCATTAGTATCACTTTAACCATCATATTTGATCGTTTAATTGTTTTTATTTTCCTTTGTTGATATTAGTTTAATCAAAACATTTCGATCAATGTTTGTATCATTTAAATATGATTTAGGAGAAGTTAAATTATTTATTGAATAGATAGTACTCATTAATAATTCAGACTCTTATATTTATTTTACTACTTGTTTAATTGACATTGTATATTTGCAATATCATACAAAACCTGTCTCCTTGTGTAATTTTCCAACTTTCATTCCCCATCCATAACTACAGTTTATAATCGACATACTAGGTTTCAATTTACCGTTCATATTTCAAGAACACAGGCTCTGATCTATTTTTATTTATCAAAATTGAGATAAATTGCAAAGCCTTCTATTCGTATTAGAATTGTAGGGCATATGTGAATAACTAATTCCTGGATGAAAGATAAGTATACAAATAGATTTTGTTCATTGTCTATTGCACTTGGTGATCGGGTTTTCTTTTCCCAATTCTCGTATACTATTTTATTTTATGTCATTTTTCTTTATTTATTTATTATTTTATTTTTATCTAAGACTGTGTTATGATGCTTTGTCACTTTATTAATCGATTTCTGATTGGAAGATGCTTCATGTACACCCCGTTATACAACCCCCTCTCCCCTCCCACAATAGGGGGGTCCACGATTTTTTTATTCGAGGTGGGCCCCCTTTTTTGTGAGGGGAGTGCCACGGTGTACAAAAAGTATTTTCCTTTCTGATTTGAGAAACATGACCAACCAAGTTTGAAATATAATTTTTTTAGAGGGTGTTTGGTGGAGATTAAAATTAGATTTTTAGTTAAATTTTGATAAAAATTTTTGAAATGTATGGTTGAAAAGTTGTGGGACCCATGAAAGATGTGGTTAATATTAATTGTTCGACTTTAACTTGAATTAAAATTAAATTTTAATCCGGATCAAGTATGGGCTTAATATCAAATCAAAAACAGCATAAGTCCCGTTACATACTAAATGGCAATTGAAATTTGAAAAGGAAAATCGTCAGCCTTCCCTTCCCTAACCGCCATCTTGAGTGTTGTCGACGGTTGGAGTCGGACTCAGAGTCATTGCTGCGAAGGGCGTGCCTGTGAAGTGTAGCCGATTCAGTTGAGAATCGAGACGAGAGAGATTTCGCGAGCGATGCTGTTGCCATTCGCCTCCCTCTATTGCCACCGTTGCTCGCTTCCTGTCGTTGCCATCGTCGTTCGTCCCTAAACGGAGTGCTAATGTTAGTACAGACTGTACTTGGTTTTGTGATTTGATTTTACATCTTTGATCAATTAGTTATGCTAAAATATGAATATATGATTTGTGATTTTGAAATCTCCGTGAATTTGTTGAACTAGGTATGTTCGGGATTGCTTAGAACCAATTGTTTGAATTGTCGAAGACATGTAATTTGTCTGTCCCCTGGAGCCATTGTTTGAATTTTTTGAATTGTCTGAAGTTTCCTAGAGCCATTTTTCAATTTTTTTATTTGAGAACTTTTGATTTGTGAACCTGTGATGGATAATTGATTTGTTAATTCTGTTTGTGAATTGTGATTTATGATATTTAGTTTGGGAATTGGGAACTTCATCAAAAATTAAAAATAAAGACAACATTATTATGCAATTGTGAGACTGTTATGCTTAAACCTTTAGGCGAGATATATTTTGTGATTATTGATAGAAGAATTATTTTTTCACTTGAATTGATTGTTTTCGTTGATTGTTTGTATCAGTTATGGAGAAGTACTTTAAACGTAAATCTAAATTTTCCTGTGATTAGCAAAATATTAATGAAATGAATATTTGAGATAAAATGTATGAAATGAATGATGGGGATGAAAATAATGAAATTGATGGAACTAATCTCGGAGATGTCTCGATTGAAACTAATGTTGAGGATGTTGGGGATGAAAGGCTTGAATTTGATGTTGCATAGCTTCCTTTGGATCCTTGATTAAAAGCTTCAATACAAAATTATGATGTTAATGCTCTAGATGTGATTCAAAGGGTATATGTGCAATGAGGTTGTCTCCACCACAATCATGAATTTCCACTCGCAAGAATGGCTAACAAAGATAGACGACTTTGCGTTTCATTGTATAATAAGCATCTTAGTTGGTTGGATTCTATATTTTGCTTCTACTACTAACTTTTCAGCTCAAGTAGTAGTTCATTTGTTAATGATGGGTTCTCAAATTGGAAAAGGAAGGAGATTTTTAGAAAACACGTTGGGAGCATCAAGTAGTGTACAAGATGAAGCTTGGGTCTAGTATGAATCATTCAAGAATAAAAAAAAGCATTCAATCCTATCACTTTAAGCAATCGCACCAAACTCGAACAGAGTATCGAATTCCTTTGAATGCATTAATTAATTGTGTTTAATTTCTTCTATGACAAAGGTTGGTCTTTCGAGGACATGATGAATTTGAAAATTCAAATAATTAAGGGAACTTTCTTGAATTATTGCATTGATTGTACGATCACAATGCTAATATTAAGATTGTTGCTTTGATAAATGCACTCGAACATCTCAAATTAATATCACCACGAGTTTAAAAAGATATAATGAGTGCTATTGCTTCTGAAACTCTAAACATGATTATCAAAGATATTGGTGATAACTTGTTTTTTATTCTAGTTTATGAATCTCCCAACATTTTAGTGGAAGAGTTAATGTCAGTTGTCATTCTTTAGATGAAGAATGGATGCGTATTGCAATGTTTTTTTCGATGTTATACATGTTTCGAGTACCATAACTGTCTCACTTAATGTTGGAATTGGTTAATTATTTTCCACGCATAGCTCAAGTATATTTGATTTGAAAGGTTAGGGGTATGATGGAGCTAGCAATATGTTTGGTGAGTATAATGGTCTCAAAACACTTATTTTGGAGAATTTAATAGAATAAATAGAACTTTCATATCCAAGTTTCACTTAAAACACATCCATATTTATGTTAAGTGGGTAGATTAGAGTCATGTAGTTCAATCGGTATTAAATATCAGTCATCTTATTTTGAAATTTCCAATTATTTAATGCTACTTAATTAGTATCTAGATTTAAATTTTATTATCAGAGACATGGTAATTAATTTGTTTCTCAATTATTTAGGCTTGCAAAGGACCATTAAGGCTATAATGACAAAAATAAGAGTTTGAATAACACTACTTTAAATATCAATAATTACCTTTAAAATATTAAACCCGCCCTATTTTTTCGAAAAACCATGTTTCAATTACATATTCTTTAATTAAATAATTTTATAAATAAATTAAAAATATTTTTCTTACTTTTTAATTATATATTCTAAAAAATCACTATTTAAAAGTACAATTTCCTTGACTCAAATAAGGGCTAATTAACGGCTAATTAACTGTTTGAAAAATGGAAAGTATCTTAATTAAGGTTCATTAACTGTAACAGCAACCGTCCAAACACACCTGCGAAAGATCACGCGCCTCTCTCGTTGAGGTATTGTTTGGCAAAACTAGATTTTCACAACAAAAATGATTATATGCAATTCAAAGTATCATCCTCAAAACTAAAAATACTATTCCTTTTTCTTTTTATGCAAAATTGATTACATTGATGCAACGAGCAAAACCGAACCGAATATATTTAGTCCATGTTTGATATAAATTATAATCTAGATTTTTTTTTTTATCGAAGTTAGATTTAAAAATTAATTCTAATAACATCTTTCAAAAGACTCAAAACTTTTCAATCATACATTTTATTAACTTTTATCAAAATTTGCTAAAAAATTTAATTTTGGCTTTTGTTTAAGTGTATTGTATTATGTTTACATGCGTGTATATATAAATTGAGTAGATTTTCAATTCATATTAAATTAATTTAATTCATCTATACTAAAAATAAAAACATTAGGTGCAATATGGATTCGAGAATAAGATCAAACCTGCCTATATACGTCAAATATTTAACATAGGAAGACAGTGTAATATTATTTGACGCAACATATGAGTTTTCTCTTGAATGGTGTTCAATACTGTCAACATGTGCAAAACGTGTTGCCTTTTTTGATTCTTCAATTTAGCCCATGTTCGGTTAAGTTCATATTATGTATTAAAATTTAAGTTAAAGTGAATATTTAATTTTAAACCACATATTTCATGGATCCTATAATTTCTCATACATTCTATATTTTTTTTTCAAAATTTATTGAATTTTTTTATCTAAACCAAACATGGTCTTAGTGCAGCAAGTGGAATTTAAAACAAGACGAAAGACGTGTGAACAATTCCTGATCCGGTACAGCACATGGTCTACTTCCACGACCCAGTAATAACGTTGCTGATCGGTACGCAGTATCAAAATGTTTGGCTAAATTTTAAAGGGTAATTAGCGCATAACGTCCCCATCTTTCTTTGTTATTGTGGAAAACGTCCCTACCTTTCATTTTTTGACATTTTTACCCTTATTTCCACCTTTCATTGCGCAAAAGATCATTTTCACTTATTTTCTTAATTAAAAATTATGAAATGACCAATATACCCAAGGTGCAATATGGATTCGAGAATAAGATCAAACCTGCCTATATACGTCATATATTTAACATAGGAAGACAGTGTAATATTATTTGATGCAACATATGAGTTTTCCTGCCTATATACGTCATATATTTAACATAGGAAGACGGTGTAATATTATTTGATGCAACATATGAGTTTTCTCTTGAATGGTGTTCAATACTGTCAACATGTGCAAAACATGTTGCCTTTTTCGATTCTTCAATTTAGCCCATGTTCGGTTAAGTTCATATTATGTATTAAAATTTAAGTTAAAGTGAACATTTAATTTTAAACCACATATTTCATGGATCCTATAATTTCTCATACATTCTATTTTTTTTTTCAAAATTTATTGAATTTTTTTATCTAAACCAAACATGGTCTTAGTGCAGCAAGTGGAATTTAAAACAAGACGAAAGGCGTGTGAACAATTCCTGATCCGGTACAGCACATGGTCTACTTCCACGACCCAGTAATAACGTTGCTGATTGGTACGCAGTATCAAAATGTTTGGCTAAATTTTAAAAGATTACTTATAAGTAATTATGTAAAATTAAAATAATACTTCAAACGATGAAAGCTTTCTATAAATAAATAACTTATATTGATAATAGAGTCACAGCTGTTTTATAAAGGAATTATGCTATTTAGCATCGACAATGTCAATCTAGATAATCATGGAGTCATCCGTCATCGTCATTTATAAAAATGCATCACAATTTATTTAAATTAATATTTTTATTTAAACTGCGTTTGTCTACCATTATTTAATGAAATTAAGTTTTGTAATAGTGAATTTTTTGAAAATGTATAGTCAAAAAGTGGGGGCATGTTTTCTTTGTCACCCTTCGGACCTGGAGAACGCGTGACGCTGGGTCGGGGTTATGAGAATATCTAGGCCAACCTTTAGTATAGTATTGGTTTCGAAATCCCAAGTCAGCAAGAAGGAAGAAGTCAACAATGGATTGCTATTGAATTCCATGCTAGTCTTAGTGCTATTTTCAAGCTATTTTCTGTTTTCGATTTTTCAAAATAGTAAAAACGCGTTCACTTTTCTATTTTCAAAAACGCGTTTTTGAAAACAAGTTTAAAATTTACAAAGAAATTTTGAGTGTTTTCAGTTATAACTTGGATTTTGAAATTTTTTTTTCAAAACAATTTTTAAAAATGGCAAAAAGAACACGTTTTCAACAACTAATAAAGTGGATACTCAAAACATAAAACTTAAAATGAATTTAAAACTAAAAACACAAAACATGAAATACGAAGAGAACATTAATTTTTTTAGGTGCAAAATATTTTATTGTAAAAATGCAGGTTGAAAATAAGTATATAACCAAAAAAGAGTTTTAAAATAATTGTAGATAAATATGGGCTAAAAGTTAAGAACCAAGTAAAGCATTAAGATAAAAAAACCACTTTTAAGTAATTTTATACTTTTTTAGGTGTAGCCAAACATGTTCATAGGACTGAAAGAAAGAAAAAGGATAATAAACCCTCTTCTTGACTTCTAAATTTAGCTTCGTCTCTTTCAAGTTCAAACTCTCCTCCCCATTCTACGGATCCCATTACACGGCAATGATCCGCCATTGATACGGAAAAATACACAGATCCAATCTATACACACACTTTCTGTTGTGTATCTATAATATTTAGTTATATATGTCTCCTTCACCAAACTATGAATTTCAAGAATGGTGGAACAAGCAAAGAGCGAGCGACCACAACGACCTGTTATCTTCATCAGAAACTTGCAGTTTTTTGACGGTTGATGTACACAGCCCCTCCACGGCGGCGGCGAAGGACCGGTCACGCAGTGCTCGCCAGCTTTCATGGATTTACCTCCTTAAGGTCCATAAAATCGCGCATTTATTGGCGTTTATAACCAATGGGTTTATTACCCTTATTCGCACCGCGAAGCGCCGTGTCTCATCGAGCTCCTCTGGTTCTCAACGGTCTGAATCGAGGTTTTATCAGATCATTAAGTTTTTCTTGTTGATCAGTGTTCTTCTGTTGATTTTCGAGCTCATTGCGTACTTTAAAGGCTGGCATTTTAGTCCTCCGACTCTGGAATCGGAGGTCGAGGACTTAGTAGAGTATATCTATGCCAAATGGTTAATAATAAGGGCGAATTACTTGGCGCCCCCATTGCAGAGCTTGACAAATGCGTGCATCGTGTTGTTCATGATACAATCAGTGGATCGGTTGGTTTTGGTGCTGGGTTGTTTTTATATCAAGTTCAGAGGATTGAAACCCGAGGCCGAGATGGATTACACAGAAGATGTCGAGAATGTGGGTATGAATGTCGAGGATTATCCGATGGTGATGCTGCAAATACCCATGTGCAATGAGAAGGAGGTAAGAAGATGTAGGTTTTCAAATCTCTACAGAGAACTATCTTTTACTAAATTTCAGTTTAACTTATTTACAAGAATGAATATTTGATTTAACTGAATTTACTAAGTATGATTTCGTAATTATTGAGTTTGTTTTAGTTTTATACTCATATTTACTAAAATTGCTATCTTAGCTGGGGGATTTATTCCGCACCCTGCTGATGCTGTAGCATATATTTTAGCTGGTCGATTTATTATGAATATCCTCAATACGAACAAAAGTTGTTCGTTTTTTCCGTAACTTCAATTTCTTTCGGTCCTCAGCTTAGAAAGACAAATGAAAAGACCTAAAATGAAGGAAGAATAAGATATTCTCGCACCTTATAAACTCGTGGAATTGTTACCAGAGGCCTTCCTCTTAATGTCTTTTAAATTTCCCCTTGCTAACATTGTCTTTATATTAAAGGCATTTTTGTAGTCTTAACTGTTCCATTTGAAACACATTCATTATTTCTTTACTTCTTTGATTACTAACATTAACATGCTTGATCAATTCAAATAACCCAATATGATACCTCAAGAATGTTTTAACCTTTGCTCCCACCAAAGATGATAAAGAAACAGACATGGTGAGATTGTTAAGTCACTATATTGTATGCTGGTAACATATTTATCTTTCTCATACAAACATACTGCTTATGATGAAATTCAATTAATAGATATTTACATAAATGTTTAAGGAAAGCGTAAATGTCTTTTTCCCATGCAAATCTATCATTAACTGAAAGGATCATAATTAGCATTGCCAGAAATTATTAAATTCAAAATGCTTCTCTTCTAATTGAGGTAAAGTCCTTAGTTGGAAGCATTCATAGTTGCCATTTTGTGATAATCATAATAGCTTTTTTTTTTTAATCAGCTATGGGGGTCCAGATCTTCCATGACAGTATTCTACCTAGAATGAAAACACCTTCATACTAAAATTGCTAAAGACAAAATCAAAGTATCCGTTGATTAGCAAAGATAAAGAAATTTGCAGGTTTTATGATTATGTTTGCAATTTAAGTTCTGCTACGGTATATCCATTAAGTACTGACTATCAAAAGTATGACAACGTGTTCTTTATACATTTATACATTAAAAATGATAATGCCAATTGAATTATCGTTTAAGATATTGCTGGTATTCTTATAGAAACATAATTTAATGATGTAAGTTAAAATATTCAACGGAAATGAACTCTCTTAATATATAAATATGTTAACTTACGGTAATATCTATTTACGTAATTTAAGGATGTAAGTTTGAACTCTCTTTTGGAACTTTGTGTCTGGCTTGAAAGAGCGCCTTGCTGTCATTTTAAATGGAAGTAAATTCCTCTCCTCAGGACAATTTCAAATGTGTGTAGAAACGATAATTAAAATTGAAATCAATGAGTCATGGAATTCAGATTGCATCTCTTTTTTTTCTTTTTTTAACAATACTGAAATAGTTGCATTTATGGTGATTTTGAGTTCTTTGTGTTATGGTGCTCAGGTATATCAACAGTCCATTGCGGCAGTATGTATTCAGGATTGGCCTAGGGAGAGAATGCTTGTTCAAATATTGGATGATTCTGATGATACAGATGTCCAAGCCCTTATCAAGGCAGAAGTGCATAAATGGCAACAGAAGGGTGTGCAGATCATATATAGACACCGTCTTATTCGCACAGGCTATAAGGCAGGGAATCTTAAGTCTGCAATGAATTGTGATTATGTCAAAGATTATGAGTTTGTAGCAATATTTGATGCAGATTTCCAGCCTGCACCAGATTTTCTAAAGAAAACTATTCCTTATTTTAAGGTAATCTAGATATCATATGTAAGAGCTCAGAATGTAATTTATTTTTTAAAAAAAATTGAATATGTTGATACATGGACGGTAGAGATTCTTTTATTAGCACCTAGTTTTCTTTCTTTCTTTCTTTTATTTTTATTTTTTACTCTTTTGTAATTGACTTTGGGAGTAGTCAACTCTTGTTTCTACACATTTTCTTTCTTAGCATGAAGGTAACTATCATACCAGCCATAAGAGTGAATTATTAAGCTGTAGTGCCAAAATGGCTAAGATGACTAATACATGTTATTGATCTTGGGTCTAAGATTACTCTAGTTTTATTAATGACTTCTTCCTGCTGGAGTGTAAGGCCCCAGAGTTTCCTCCAGTAAAAAAAAGAGCTGCATTTTTCAAAACAAGAAGAATAATAATATGGGGAAAGATGGCCAAATTCAACAATCGCGGGCTAATGTCCTGTAAAGCAGGTACTTAGTTGTCATTCACCTTCTGTAGGTTGACTAATGAATAATGACAAATTAGGCTTCAAATGACCACGTTTCTTATGTTGTTACACATGTGGCCTAACGTCAACAAGCATCTGGACATGGCTGGAAAACTTTTCTGTATATATAACTTTTTGATTCATCAGAGCTTTATAAATATTCACTCCTAAGCTGTAAAAATCATGGAAAGTGATCACTAATTGTTTCTTTTATTTTGAAGGGTAAAGATGATCTTGCCCTGGTGCAAACCAGGTGGAGTTTTGTCAATAAGGACGAGAATTTGCTGACAAGGTTGCAGAACATTAATCTGGCTTTCCATTTTGAGGTTGAGCAACAAGTCAATGGGTGGTTCATTAACTTCTTTGGTTTTAATGGAACTGCTGGTGTGTGGAGAATCAAATCCCTGGAGGACTGCGGTGGCTGGTTGGAGCGAACAACAGTTGAAGACATGGATATTGCTGTTCGTGCTCACCTTTGTGGTTGGAAGTTTATTTATCTGAATGATGTCAAGGTTAGACAGCTATTAAAATTTGTGTAAATGTCCGTAACAAATAATGCTTGTGCCGTATGGTTCATTTCTTTCTCATCTTATGCAGTGTTTATGTGAACTACCTGAGTCTTATGAAGCATACAAAAAGCAGCAACACCGCTGGCACTCAGGACCCATGCAGTTGTTCCGCTTGTGCTTTATTGACATACTGCACTCGAAGGTTGGTGAGATTCAATTGTTAAATTTTCAGTCACTTTTCTAGCCTAAAGTCAATTTTTAGCGTGCGTGGCTGAAATGAAAATTAGGCTAATCAGGAAGTTGTTAAGCATTGTTGTAAAATACTGAATTGAAAGGTGTGATCAAGATGGAAAAAGAGGGGGAATAGTGGGTTTTTTAATTCTATTTTCAATAATTGTATATTTGGCAAAACTTTTATTAGATTATAAGCTGCGGGTTCTATTAAATGTATGGATATTAAGTGGATAAAAGTAGGTAAAAGTTGTGGGTCTTACAGAATGTGTATATAAAAATAGAGTTTGAACAACTTATAAGCACCTTTAAGCTTTGCCAAACATTCAGTAAGAAAGAAAGAAAATGTTCTGTCAATCATAAAAGGAAAAAAATTGCTGAATTCGATTTCAAGAAGTTGAGTTGAGTTTTCGACGTAGCTCTTGCACTTGAGAGTAAGCCAATTTACATTGCACGTGACTTGCATTTTGTGTTCTAGTTTAAGTTCTCGTTAGTACAGAAAATATAAAATCTCTCTAAAGGAAGAGATGCATCTTTTCCCAGCTTTCTTTGTAGCATTTCACATGAGCTCCAGCCCCTTCCTTCCCTCTCCCTTTCCTGTTTCTTTCACAGTGTAGGGCATGTGAGTCCCCCATCTCCTCCACAAATTACCTGCTATTTGACATCACATTTCACCCACACATTGTAGGTGTGCGTTGTATCCATGAAGAATTTCTATATTCCATTGCTTATTTATATCCTCATACTCCATTTTCAAATGTTACAATCAATTCAGAACACTCTCGCATTAAGTTCCTGGAGCACAGAATGAAGCATATATTTATTATGTATGAGGTCTTCCTATCAACGAGTTATTTCAAAAATTTCGCAGTCTACCAAGTTTTGTCATTGCCATAGCCTATCATATTACTTTAATTCATACTTTTGAACATTTCAGGTGAGCTGGGTGAAGAAAGCAAATCTGATATTTCTCTTCTTCCTCCTGCGGAAGCTTATACTACCATTTTACTCATTTACTCTCTTCTGCATTATTCTTCCTTTGACCATGTTCCTGCCAGAGGCTCAGCTGCCTTTCTGGGTTGTTTGTTATATCCCGGGACTTGTCTCTATACTGAACATCCTTCCATCTCCTCGGTCATTTCCATTTATCGTGCCTTACCTTCTTTTTGAGAACACTATGTCTGTGACCAAGTTCAATGCCATGGTATCAGGGCTCTTCAAGTTAGGAAGTTCTTATGAGTGGATCGTCACCAAGAAATTGGGTAGATCTTCAGAAGCAGATTTAGTTGCCATGGTGGAAAATGAAACGGTACCTTTGGTGGAGAGTGGCGGGGTCCACAAGTCGTCCTCAGAATCAGGTCTTTCTGAGCTTAACAAATTAGAAATGACCAAAAAAACAGGGAAAAAAAGAAGAAACCGTCTGTACAGGAAAGAACTTGGTCTTGCATTCATTTTGTTGACTGCATCGGTGAGAAGCTTGTTATCTGCGCAGGGAATCCACTTCTATTTCCTCTTGTTTCAAGGTATAACTTTCCTAGTCGTTGGACTTGATTTGATCGGAGAACAGGTGAGTTAAAGCAATCGATTTTCATTGTGCTGCAAGCTCTTCTCCATGGATTATGCCAGGAACACGAAAAGAAATCGAGCATTTATCTTATCATTTGTGTGACAGTGATCCAGGGAAATGTCCACATTCATACATTCCACGAAATATTTTATACCATTCTGTTAGTGTTAAATTATATGCCCTCAATTGATGCTTGAGCTGTGAAGATCTCATGAGGAGAGTATATATCTTCATCTGCATCGATTAACAATTTGATTTTATTGTACATGTTGCCTGTGTAAGTTTTGCAGGCTTTTTGTTTAGATTAAATTTTCCATTCTTTATCTTTGTAATTAACAATGTGACGAACAATTACATATATTTTTATGGGGAAAGTAAACATTCACTCGGGAGTTCATGTTATCAGTTAAAAGAGTATGAATGATATTGTGAAGTTAATTGCTGCATCCATTGATCAAATCAAGGGAGTTAATGCATGTTTGGATAAGCAAAAAAAAAAAAAAAGTACTTACTGAGTAAATGATTATTGGTGGTTAGTTGAAAATAAATAAGTTACTTATTTTGAAAGAGAACTCTATAGTATAATAATTCTAGTAAATATTTGATCCCTAGCGGACTTTCTTACAATGGCCAAAGCTCAGATATTGATACATATATAATTCACAAAATAAAAGTCACAATTTATAGTTCTTTAATAAATAAGGTCTATTTGAAGATATGACTAAAAGTCATTTCGGATCATCAAGTGTTATGGAAAAATTTAAGAATCTTGAATAAGATACATGTAAACTTAAGTTGCAATAAATAGATATCCATTGTATTTTTGACGGTCTCACTAAAATTATAAGGTCTCATTACATTAGTTTAGAAAATAGCTGAACTTTATTTTATTATAACATACATGTAAACATTCCGGCCTTTGTTTGTCCAGTGGTGCTATACGTACACATGAAAAAATCAACATAATACTCACACCATGTGGGGCGCGCATATTTTTTATTTATTTTTTAATACACAGTGGGGCCCACCCCATTGTGAGTTTTCTGGCGCATTTGATATCTGTACAAATGGAAAAATACTCGTTTGTTTTCCCGTAGAATTCATTTTTGCATCACATCATGGATCCCACCATTTACGTCATTGGTTTAAATACCTGCAATTGTCATTTTTGTTATTCCTTTTATGTCCATTCTTTTGTCCAATAGTGGGAAGAGTAGTGAAAAGTAGCATTCTTGGAGAGAAGGGCAGCGGGAAAGTGAAGAGGAAATCAATAAGTGCTACAGTGAAATGTCTTGTTAGTGATAGATGAATGCAATGAGAAAATGGGTTTGTGGAAAGCAACGGTCCAATTTCTTCTACTTAGAAACAAAAAAATGGGAAACAAAAAAGCGCCAGAAATGATTTTGAATTCTTGAATTAAAGAAAATTTTGTTTCTTGTTCCGTCTTCAAACAAATAATGAACGGCAGATGTGCAGGTGCAGCCAATAAGTCTGTTGTCTCACTTTTGTGTGAAAGCGTGAGTTTTCATCAGATGAATATGAAGTAAGAGAAGTACAAAACCTTCTTTCTCCTCCAAAATAGAATTTCCCTGTTCTGTTCTTCATTTTTTTTTTTTTTTTTTGGCTATTGTAGTCCTCTGCTTCTTGGTTGTTCTAGTACATTTTTTTTTTCTTTGTTTCACAGAAAAGTTTTAAATTATTTTGAAATTCTATAGCGGCAGTTTTGATGAAGCGATTGCAACTCATGATTTTCAAGATTTGGTAGAGGATAGAACGTCAGTGTTCGATGAGGAGGCCTAGATCGAGATCCCCAAAAGGTGGTTGGTTGAGGACATTTACAACATTCCCTAGTTTACAATGAAGAGGTTGTTGCATCTAGTTCCAATGACTTGCTTAATTTCTTTTAGGGTCCGTTTCATAGACAAGGGTGGAAAATAATGTCAATTCCATGTTAGTCGGAAAATAAAAAACTCATCAAACCCATAAGAATTCGTTTTCTATAACAAAGAAAATGCAATTGAAAGTGGTTGTACGTTGAAATTCGTTTTCCATTTCCATGTTGCAATCAAACGGTTAAAGTGAAATTCATTTTTCTCAGATGTTACATTTTTCATGAAATTCGTTGCAATCAAACAATGTCTTAGTTTTACTGTAACGCTATAATGTCAGAAATACTGACAATGAGGTTTTTTGAGTCTTTTTACCACCCACAAGTTTCGTTGAAGACATCTCAATAGAAGAGCTTTACATGAAATTTAGTGCAAATCGAGGGTTGGTTTCAGATCTTAAGTAATCGTGAACTTCAACTTAAGCTCCTAGTAAATTTATTGACATTGTGACTTGCACGTTTCTTCGTGGGTGATGATAATTCAGAAATGCACCTTCATAAGCGTTCCAATTTAGAGCATCGCGTAACCAACAGTGAAAGTAAATATCGAGATATCTTGGACACATCGTGTTCTATTAATTTTGCTTCGTTCTTCACTTTTTGGTCCTTTCCAACTTAATGCTTTCCCATTCTTTATGAAACGCCGTTCATGCTAGACCTCCCGAACTACATCATTAGTTAAATGCACAATTTCAAGTAATAAAAAATTGTAAATGTAGGTGCTTGTTAAATAGAATCCGCAATTGCTCCTGCAAAGTTTGTTAGAACTATATCACCATTCAAGATTTAAAGAAAGGGAAATCCAGTGAAGGAAATGATTTGCCCAAGTTCAGAGATTTACCTTCGTGTTGGTTTCAAATAAGACGAGTATAGGATGCAAATTTAATTGTTTGACAAAGTTAAGGAATAAATTTCACAACGAATAAAGATGAAAATATAGATCAACATATGAGGACTCGGGTTACTTCTTTTAATAATGTTGTACAGAACCCCAAATTTTAATATGATTTTAGCTCTAATGAGTAATTCAATTCGATTAAAACTCAAAAAATGAATATGCGAATTTCAAAATTGACTTACTCAAACAAACCAACATTTTGCAAGAATATGTTAAGGAATAAATCTCATGTCGATTAAAAATGAAAAATATAAACTAACATTTAAAAACTTGAGCTACCATTCTTAGCAAAATTTACATTTTAAGATGAAACTCCAAATTTTAATAGAAAGTATAGAATTATAGCAACAAATCATTCCACTATTCCTTTCATGAAAGCAATATATTTCTCTAGTTAGACCACAAATTACAAATAGGGACCCATTAATGAATCAAACAAGCAATGCTTGCTCCGTTTGCTACGTTAGATTACCACTAGGAATATTTGAGCTGGTTCACTAGTTTCACCGACTAGACCCTTGAATGATTGAGTAGATATAAATGTGCACTTAGGGCTGGACAAAACATTCGAATCGAACAGGAGCCGAACGGAACCGAATCGAGCGGTTCTTCATAAGTTAAATATCCGAACGGGTATCTGAATCGAGAACCGACGAGTTCGGTTCGATTCTCGGTTCTAGACTCAGAATCGAATAAGAATCGAATTTAAATAAATTTTTTTAATTTTTTATATTGAATTAATTATTTTTTAAATTTTTTCTAAACAAATTAGCAAATTGACTAATTTATTAATGAATGTGCTAACTCCCAAGCCAAGTCAATGTCTAGCTAGCCCAACCTAACCTAATTTCTAAATTCAAATTTTTTTTCTAATTATTAATTTCATTTTCAGCCCAAGATCAGGTCATTTTTAAGTTTTTATCATTTTTTATCATTCTCTTTTTAATTTCACACTTTCATTCGGTATTCACTGAGTTACTGACTTCAAATCATTTGATAAATTGAAAACCTACATCTACATGCCCAAATCGAAGCCACCGACTATCGAGTCCGACTTTCCTTCTCCAAATGCCCATCGAAGCAGCGACCTCCCACCACTAACACCGATCGTTGACCATTAGAAATCTGTTAAAAAATTTAATTATGGTACGGAACCGAACGGTTTCATAATTATATTTGGACCTGACAGTTCCATTTATTAAATATTCAAAAATTTTGGTTCGGTTCGATTTTGAAGAGAACCGAATCGGACCATGTCCAGCCCTAAGTGCACTTGAAGTACTGAGCTGGATCTCCCAACCTGCCAGCTTACTAAGGGTGTGTTTGACCCACCTTATTTTGGAAGAATGTATTCTGAAATAATAGATTTTTGGAGAATGTGTGGTTGAAAAAGAAGGAAAAGTTATTGATGTGATGGAAAATATTATTTTATTGATGAATGTGTGATTGAAAATAAGTAGAAGAATGATAATGAGAATTTTAATGTGTACCAAACAGGGGCTAAGTTCAATTTCAAGCTTGTAGACAGCCAAATATACCTTCTTTCATGATCGAAATACTAGATGACTTCCTAAAACTCCTAGGTCTCTAAACTTGGACAGATCATCGTCGTCATCTCCTCTAGTATTAATATACTTCTAACATTCTCTACATAAGCAATTGTGGGACTATTTATCATTCACCTTTCGTTAATTAATAAATTTTGTACAGTTTTCACTCACGGATATACGTAGAAAATAATATAGTTGATAATAAAGATCATGATGAAAACGACATTAGTAAAAAATATAAAAGTTACGAGAGAGAGAGAGAGAGAGAGAGAGACCATTAGGGGCGCATAAAACTGAGGGAATTGCAGAATCAAGATAATAGTCAATTAATATTTTATATTTGTCTCTCTATAATGAGATTGCCAGGTGATAGTCTTAAATACCAAATTTTTTTATATACACTATTTCATTATTTATTAGTGATTAAGTTAGAATCTTCCATTTGAATAAGTTTCCTTGTTAACTTTGAAATGTGAGGGAAACAACTACTCTTCCTTAAACTACACATAAACAGAAACAAAATAAGTTTCAACTATCAAACCCTTAAAAAATATTCAAAATACATTATTAAGCATATTTAATTACAGTGTTTATTGCAAATAATTGGTCTTTCTTTCCATCCCAAGATTTCTTCATCCATTCATGTATTAGGCCTCTTGGAATCCCTCCCAATGGTTGTTTTCATCTTGAAGTTCATTTTCTTCATTGTGACCACTATATCGAATCTGATATCGTATTTGATTTTCAGTACAATGGCTCATGTTCTCGTGCAGTTGATCAAAGCATTCAAAGTTCCTGGGGAATGCACCCAAAACGCGCTAGAACAAGTCAGAAACGTAGTCCAAGGTTGTCTTGAATATATAATGGATCTTGTAATAGATGTAACGACTAGTTTCATCTCTTATTCGACCTTCTTAAAGAAGGCATATAAAGTTCTTTGGTTGCAACTGTCTCGGCTGTCACTGAATTGATGGAAAATACCAAGACTTCTCTTGATGGTCTGTTAAAGATGTGCCTGAGGTTTTGGAGGCTTTCACAGAGATGGTAACAACAATTGTGACAGATTTATTGAACAATTGTAAGGATGCTATATGATATGTAACTGAGAATATTGCTTGAGTCCTTTTGGCTCATTTTCTGGTACTTTAATTTTTGCAGTAAATGATTGTACCAGTTACAAATATACTGTAGATTAGATGTAACATATATCAAAACATTGGTAGGTTCACATGTTGATAAAAATTTGGTTCCTATTCAACATTCATATGCTTGTGTTTGGGATGTAATTGGACATGACTAAACATAGCGTTAGTTACGTTTCGCATAATGTCAAAACAGCTTGTTGTGAGAATTGCTTAAAATTGATATTATTGTTATTAAATCTGGACCAACCCGAACACTATGCGAGAGGTTACTTGGTAATCTTGCCACTTTTATATGGGTTTATCTTTTATTATCATTGTCATCGATATCATGAAATTATTTTAATTGAAGCTCAACTGAAATGTCAGAATATCAAAAAAATTTCATCTTCTTCTCTAGTTATCTATAATAAAAAAATTCAAAGTATTGTTTGTGTTGAAATAATAACAAATATGCAATACTGTTACAAGTAATACATCATATTAGTCAAGTATCATTTCCACACATTGTTTAATTTTTGGTTACGAACTTCGGTTAACTTGAGCAGATCGCTATGATCATTACTGCATTCATATCAAATTATAATTCTATCTGTTGAATCAACTGATTGAAACTAAAAGTAACTAAACATAAGTGTCAAATGATTTCTAGACGATATTCGAATAGTTTAAGGCAACAGGACTTCGATTTCACCAATATTTATTCACTTTTAATCAACTAATTATGTAATTGACCATATGAATTCATGTTGACAATAAATGTCCCTAATATATTTGGTGAGAGGATGACTGCAACGTACCTTAATTGAAAATATTCTTGCACGAACCTTGTGAAATGTTGGTTGTCCACAATATTTAACTGCAATTCAGCACCAGTAACGAACTTTACCGTTCCTTCACAGGAATTTTCTTTCGAGTAGATTCATGTGATTAATGTAGACGAAATAGTATTGGGCTGAGAAGAAGTATCAAATTGAAGTTGTACTTGTGTTTGGCCAACAAGTCCATATTTGGCAGAACACTTCACATAGTAACGACTGAGGTGGATAGTTCCAATTCCATTTTGGCATATCAATCTTGTTTGGCAATATTTTAAAACTTCTTTACATTTTTGAATTCCATCGACTGTATGATCCGTTGAAATCAATTTGAAGTGTTCACAACACTTTACAGTTTTTTTAAACCTTCTCTTCCTTCTTGCATCGAGTATTTCGAGTTCCAACTTCGCTTCTTCATCAATATTATCTAAATCAATTGGATTATTACTCCCATGAATATCGTAAATGCCCAAATAATCGAGAATGGGGGTATCATTGAAAACTCATTATGAAATTGAGATTGGGTGTCATAAGTAAGTTGCCACTGAACAAGCTTTCAACATAAGAATTGGGAACTATTTGTATAAAATAAAATTGGAATGTATAAAGATGACATAGAATTATACTAACACAGATAATGAAATGTAATGAAAGAATTATAAAATTGAGATAAAGATAAAATTGAGAAAAAAATGAAGAATGAGAAATATAATAGATAAATTAAATATATTGATGATTGAATAATGTAATAGCTAGTGAGGAATTTAATTAATATTTGAGAGTACTAAATAATCAGATAATGAAATGTAAAAGATAGATTGTGAAAAATTGATGTGAAATGAGAAGTATTTATAGATTATGAAAAAATATTCTGTCCCTAACAATCACAATTCAAAGTTTTGTGACATTTGCAAAACTGTCACAAGACTTTGAAAAAGTGACTGTTTGGTCACCTTTTTAAGGTGAGTCCATGGGTCGCTAGCCGTTTCAAATGCATGCTCAGCTCGAGCCCAAGCTCGTCCCCAGATGAGCCCCGAGCAACTCATGGGCCCGAGCACGACGAGCTGAGCAGTTTGAGCGGTTGAGCCGACGAATCACTCGGCTCATTTGCCACCTTTAAGTGAGACAAATCTTGACCAAAATTAAATTGAACTTGGGGAACTTGGGATAGGATAGCAATATCTCGTTACTATTGGAATTTCATTTGAAATATGGATGAAGCAATGTCACCTAATTTTTTTCGAAGGAATATGAGACTTTGAATTATTTAATTAATTATCTGGGCTATTTACAAAATAAAAATAAATAAAAGTAAAAAACCAAGCTTTGTTTATAAAACTATGAGAATAAAAGAAGAGGATTAAAAGAGTCTAGACTCAACTATATTTTATTAAGAATCAATATCCCATATTTATAAGATATAATTAAGTTGCAAATATACAATAGTCATTCAAAAATTGATATCTAGCCCCTGATTGGTTTATCTACAAAAGTGGATTAAAATTCAAGTCAAATTCAACACGAGATCCATAATTTTTCAACCATATAATTTATCAAAATCTCCTAAAAAAATGCATAGAAAAGAAATAACTTCTTAAAACAAGTAGGGAGAAAAAAAAAGATAGGACAAATAATGAGCCAGAAAGAAATATTTAGAGTATAATAAACAGACATAATTCTGATTATTACGCTGATTGAGACATTATGGAGTATATTAAGCAGATAAATCTGGCGATTCTTGATTCTCATATTAAAAGAGAGAATTGGGTCATTGTCGAGTTATTATAAAGGTCATTTTCTTCTATTTTTCTCTAGTTTTCTTAATTGTTGAGAAGAAAGCAAAAGGGAACGGAAATACCCGTGACGTGGGCATGGCGGAGAAGCATATGCATGCGGTAAGGTACGACAGTTATGGCGGTGGTGCTTCTGGTTTGAAGGTAATTCAAATTTCTCTGCGAATTCTTGTTATTATGATTTTTTTGTTCTGAATTATGGTTTTCTTGATTATTAAATCCATCGCAGGGAAGGGATCGTGATTGGATTTACAGTGTCTTAATGTTAATTGGATTTTCTTTGTGTAGTATTTTATGTCATCTCCGAGTACATCTAGCTATGAACAACATGGAATTGTGAAGGAAATGAATAGATCCACTTCACTGAATTATATTTTTCGAATCATGAGCAAGTGCATAAACATGCTCGTGAAAGACAAGTGGATATAATACAAAACATTGAATCCGTAGTTAAATAAATGTCTTTTTCAGAATGGATTGATCACAGTCGAAATATGGTTAGAGTATTGACATAGCCTACCCTTAAATAAGGCTTAGTTTGTTGTTGTCGTCGTCATTGCTCTATTATNTGGATTGATCACAGTCGAAATATGGTTAGAGTATTGACATAGCCTACCCTTAAATAAGGCTTAGTTTGTTGTCGTCGTCGTCGTCATTGCTCTATTATTGTGCACAGTATCTCATGTTAAGTGTAGTTCAGATTAAACAAAAGAGTGGGTGTTTAATTTTGTTTTTGTTGTAGTTTAGTGTGGCTTTCTTTGGATGTGTCCGTTGGGCATGGAAATGAAGTTTTGGTGAGAGGATGACAAAAGTGTGGATATTCATTCGTTTATTTTGTTATTTCTTGTGTCTTGATATCCCATTTGTGTTCTTCCTGCTAATGTAATAATACATGATATTGGAATAGGGAGATGGAAATTTAAGGTGAAGTTTCTGGGTGGCTCGGGGGTAGGGGAAATAAAGTGGTTGGAGTTACATTCACAAGAGCCATTGATTTGAATTAGTGGAAGATGTATGATTGTTTAGGTAATTTATTCCCAGCTAGCTCTGTCAATCTATTTTATGGATTAAGCACGATTGTTATATCTACTTATTTCTTCCATGTGGACGTTAAGGGATTTATGATTTCAATTTCACATTCTTGTGGGGAGAATCATCTCTGTTGTTTATTGATTCAAAGCCAAATAAATAGTGAAAATTAATATTGACAATACTTATTTCAAGTTCGTTGCTTGTGTAGTATTACTTGTAAATATCAGCAGATAGAATGTGAACCGACTAAGAGTTTTCTTCATTGTGTTATGGGGTACAGAGTGAGGATTCGGTTAGGTGAACTTTTTTGTGTATATGCATGCTACTTGAGAATTAATAAAAAAATTCTCTTGATTTTTTTTTGAGCCTTTTATTTCTCAAATTCATTTTTTTAATTTGGTTTTTCCTTCTCACAGCATGTTGAAGTTCCAGTTCCTACTCCTGGTGAAGGTGAGGTTCTGCTAAAGTTGGAAGCCAGAAGCTTAAATCCAGTTGATTGGAAAACTCAGAAAGGCATGCTTCGTCCACTTTATCCTCGCAAGTTTCCTTTTATACCTGGTAAGCTTGCTACCTGTATTTCAGATTTTTCTTGAACTATTTTGTTTTTTGAACCTTCTTCTAGCTACCAGATTAGGGGATGGTTGTTTCAAATATGACATCCATGTTGACTAGTGGTTTAACTTTGAAATTTTGGGTTTTTTTTTTTTTGTTCATACAGATTACTATATAATTAGCCGATAAAAGTTAGTATACATTGTCAGACAATTTTGATATATGCTGGAACATCTAATAGGGCATCAATAATTCATAAAGCTTTAGAATATGTGGGATTTCCCATAGAAATTTTTTGTCTCCGTCCACCAATGTTCTTTCAGAAACATGTATTCTCCTGCTGCCTCCTGGGATGGCATTCAATTGCCGAAACCCACTTTTATATTACTTGGGCAAGGAAGAAGACTAATATTTGTAAGGTTTTATAATGTCCTGGGATTCAATTGCTTAAAAAACCCCACTTTTATATTCCTTGGGCAAGGAAGTTGACTGATACTTGTATGGCATTGAGTAGCTAGAACAGTTTTTTCTCACTGGAGCATTTGGAGATGGGTTTTATGATGTTTCTGTAGTTCAACTTGTGAACCAGATTTTTACCATCATCGAAATTGGAATCATGTTTAGACTTGTATGTGCTCATTTGGGTTAATACACAGCATTACATCCTCTCCATAGTTATCGCATCTACTCGGGATTTTGCAGGGTGCTTGAGTGGTTATGAATTTGCTGGGTTTTCTGATATGAGGTGAAAGAAATAGAGCATTACGAGTTTGAAACTGGTAAACTTTTGAAAGTTATGTGAAGGAGTAATAATCCTTGAAACATTATGTAGAAGGTGTTGTTAAATGAATTAATGTTTTCTTCTAAAGAATCTTGTTGCAATTAAGTAACACAGTCTTCATCTATTATATGCTTGCATCTAGAATCTGAAGAATTTTAAAGAAATTGTTAGGCTACTTGTTAATTTATTTATTAAAGGGTACACACATATGCACTAGCATTCTCTCAATTACATGGTAATTACTTGATTGAAAGAGAGAAATTTTAGGAGTTACTAATGGAATTATATTACCATTTTTTTTTGACAATTATAGCAGATTTGATGCTAATCTTTTCTAGATTATTGGCCCGTGTATTGACTAATATTTCCACATTCTCCAAGATTATTGGAATTGTTTGCCACATTCCTTAACATAATTCACTTGTGCTACCTTGTGGCTGGACCATGGCTAGTAAAATTTTCATAATTGTTCTAATTTATTTTTAATACTGTTTGATCTTTTCTGGACCTTTTCTGGACCAGTTACTGATGTAGCAGGAGAGGTAGTAGAGGTTGGACCTGAAGTCAAAAATTTCAAAGCTGGTGATAAAGTTGTGGCATATTTGGGTCCTACGGTAACTGTCAATGTCGTTATTTGTTTCGTTTATTGTTTCTGTTGCTCACTTGTTCTAGGTCACTTGACTGTCTGACATAAATGGATGATTGCTTTAAGGTGGCATGTCCATGTCCGACATTCCTTGAACACTCTAGCACATGCATCTAGCACGCCATGTAGCATGCCCTATTTTTTTTAAATTTTCGACGCTCGATGGATACTTCCTTCTCATGCATTGGGCACGTTTATGACACGCCATGTGGTGCGTCCTGTATGGTTCATATTCTTCTAACAGGCGAGCTACATGTCATCAAGGCACAAGTAATGTCAAGTAGTGTGTCCGAAAGTTGGGTTCGCTCTATTAATTATTTTCTTTTATTCACAGTATGTGGCGATCTTCAGTAGTGAGAACGATTGATTTTGCATCAAAATGAAGAATAAAAATTAGTGATAATGTTAATTATTAAAACATTTTTGTATATTAATAATGTGAGAAAATTTCAAAGAACTTCATGTCTTATTTTGTGAGAGGGCAATATTCAACCCAGAGATTGGCAAATAGCCGTTGCTCCTGTTCAAAAGATATTCACATGGAAAAATCAAAGCTGAAAAGAATAGTGTTTTTATTAAAAAAAAAAAATAAGTATAGAAATAAACATAATAATATATAAATTTATAAAATTTAAAGAATTTCAATTGACGTATCCGTATCCAATCTTTTAAATTAAAAAATCACGTGTCAGCATGTCCATGCATCTCACGGTGTGATCCAATACTCTGATTTTTGTTGCTTGGCCACTTGTGTATGTTAGTGGTTTCCCCATGATTCTTAAATTTCCTTGTTTAATTGACAGTTGGGAGGTGGTTTGGGTGAGTATGCTATAGCCAAAGTGAGCTTGACAGTTCCAAGGCCCCCTGAAGTATCTCCCGTAGACGGTGCAGGCCTTGCGGTTGCTGGTCTTACGGCTCACATGGCCCTCACCCAATCTGCAGGGGTAAAGCTCGATGGATCCGGCCCAAGGAAAAATATTCTTATCACTGCTGCCTCGGGTGGTGTCGGTCATTATGCTGTTCAACTTGCAAAGCTTGGGAATACACATGTGACTGCTACTTGTGGGGCACGTAACCTTGATCTCGTGAAAAGCCTTGGAGCGGACGAGGTTCTTGATTATAAGACCCCGGAAGGAGCCTCTTAAGAGTCCATCGGGCCAAAAATATGATGCGGTGATTCATTGTACGACAGGGATTTCTTGGTCAGTTTTCGAGCCAAATTTGAGTTCAAAGGGGAAGGTAATCGATATCACTCCTGGTCCGAGATGTGGACATTTGCCGTAAAGAAACTTACCTTCTCCAAAAAGCAGTTGATACCATTGCTTGTAGCTCCAAAAGGTGAAAACCTCAATTTTCTTGTTACGTTGGTTAAGGAAGGGAAACTCAAGACAGTAATTGACTCAAAACATCCTTTAAGCAAAGCCGAAGACGCTTGGGCTAAGATCATGGATGGACATGCTACCGGAAAGATCATTATTGAGCCTTGAATGTTAATGTTTTAAGCTCATTGTTCTATGTTTATCGTCTAAAAGGGCGTTGATTTTGTTAAACTCTAATTATTTTGAAATTACGACATTCTTGATTTGAAAATACACAGCTTTGTGTTTAAATTATTGGAGTTATGCTTATTGTACACTGCTAGTTGACAGCTTATTTGACAACGCTCCTATGTGTAAGAAATCTGGCAATTGATTGAAAAAAAAAATGGTTTTAAAATTAATATACAAAAATCTGTCAATTCATGTGAAACGTGATGTAGAACATGCAATAATCGAGATCAAACATGGGCTAAGTCTTCCCCCTTTCTTCTAGTATTGGAACCAATGAACCATGAGAGCTAGACAAATGCGTGGAGCAGAGGATTTGTAATACTCTCCTTTTCTTGATCTATCATTTTCTTTCTTTCCGTGTTGAATCTCTACCTCATAGAAAAAAGAGAAGTCTGCACGCCTTATTTGAAGTCAAGAATCAATTAGATTCTTAGAGGTGACAAGAACAGGAAAATAAAATTGGGATAACATAATGTGCTAATTGCTATTTATTAATGGCTCTTTGTCATTTCTAAACCAAAGAAGGATAAAACAACGACTTTTTATTTTTTATTTTTTTGGGTATTAACAGAAAAGGGAAAAGAATTGTCCTAAGGAATTCTTGAATCTATGATAAAGGCTTCAAAGTCACATATTATTTTTCTCAAACGTTTATCAACCAATAGGGTCCGGTCGTATAAGTTTTTGTTATTCTCATTTGACATTTTTAGAACATATTTAGCATGGAGTAATAGATAATAATTTCATAATTAATAATAAATAAGATTTTATCTTTTTATTTCATATTGTGTTCATTTTTATGTAGTTCAACCATATGTTATCTCTTTCTTTTTCAAACCTCTATTGAATTGTCAACAGAAGAAGAAATATCAGTTCTTTCAACGCTCCATCATATATCAAACTTGTCACATCAAACGCGCTTGCAAAATATAAGAAAAATAAGAAGCCACGATCACTAATGACACTCAAATACTTGTGTGGAGTTAATACTTGAATCATGCTACACGTACAGAAGAGTTTCACTATATTTTTATTTTTACAGAATACACGTATTGTTGTGTGATTGGACAATTAGAAAAATAAAATAAAAAATCATCCACACAGGTGCTGTCAACAGTGCACATGTAATTGCTCTGGGAGCAATTCCCTGCAATGCAAACATTCTTTATTCATCTGAAATTGAGACCAAATGTTTTGTGAGTACTTGTGAATGCTTTTTTAACAATGTGCAAATTGCCATGCTAACCAAGAAAGATCACATGCTTGTGTAGGAAATGAATTGTACATGGTACAAGACCATCAAAATTTCAAAGGGAAAATTATCTTTACAAGTCAAAATGACTTTCGAATCGTATTAATTCCTTAAAATAACGAGTTTTTATTCATTTGACACTGCAACAATTGATCTTATATCTATATATTTTACCTGGTATAAATTTTTAACTTCAAAATCATATTTACATCATCGATGAATCTAAATTCAAATTTTATTCCAGAAAATATAAATCCACTTTTTTGCTCTTGTAAAGGTAAAAAAGTCGTAAAATTTATATCTGTTTTCTTCATTTTCTTTACATTTATCAGTTGAAAGGATTTTCGACCATTTGAAAATCTAAATCACGATTCACATCTATTGGAAATGCTTTTGTATATCTATTATGTATGTGTATATAAGATAGAGAAAATGGATAAGAATCAAAACCGTCACCTTCAAAATTGCGCGTAAAACAGTGGTCATCGCGCTCGTCGTATTCCACATTAGTCGTTAATTATGCGGTTAATTACAACGACGCCTAGTCTCTGTTCACTGTCCTGCAAATTTCCACGAACCACCCAACCGCGGACTTTCCATTTGAATCAGATAATTTATACTGGGTTTGTAACAGAGCATTTCATTCATAAATTTTGATGAAATTTTTTTTCTTTGCAAAACCATAGTCAGCAAAGAGTCAAGTGTGCGTGATTGAGAGAGAAATTTGTTAGTGTGCTCAAGAAATGGCAACAGCAGGGTTGTACAGGCGTGTCCTCCCTTCTCCCCCTGCTATCGAATTGGCTTCTTCCGAAGGCAAGGTATATCTGTTTGTTGTCTAAATTTTTCATCGTCGATTTTTCTATTTTCTTACTCAAAGCTATTTTTACTCCTAAATGTCATCAATTATTGTAGGGATTATGTCTGATTTTGGGAGGGATTGAACTATCTAACGATTGCGTGGGAGTTTATCACATAGATTAGTTTTTCACGCTGAAGAATTGTTGGACCCCTCGTCAAATTAGTAGTACAGTGTTGAGTTTTGTAACATTTTGTTGATTTTTTTTTTTTTTTCAAATTTCAGATGCATTTTATACTGTCCATTCTCTCGTCTGATAAGAAATTATAGTACTGCTTGAATTCTGCTCTCTGCCATTGCTAATGGATAAATGGAAAACATAAATCACAAAGTAGCTCTAAAACAACAATTTGAAATATTATAATCTTCTAATATAGGATTGATGTAACCTTTTAACCAACTTTAATGCCTATGTTGCTTGGAATTGGGTTGCCAAGTGTTATAATGTCATACAAAATTACAAATCTTAGTTAGATACGTGAGTTGTCAAATTCTAACACGGGTATTAGTTCACATTTGTCTCGTCGTTGGACACAAGTACAAGGACGACGACAACAACAACAACGCCGTTCGAGTACAAAAGAAGTTCTTCCTTAGAACTGGATTATGTCGATCTGAATGTTTATAACGAATAGATTGCTCCTATAATTTGGTATTTCTGGAGTTTGTGGGACGTTGACTATTTTGTCCATCCGAGATGAAGTCGCTAAAAGGTAATAATATATTTAGGATTAATTCTGTAATTTACTTTTGAATTAAAAGGCTGTGCGAGTGGCTAACAAGTTAAGTAATGCTAAAATTAGATAGCTTATGATATGATTATTGTTAGTTTTTATTAAGCAAATCGTAACTAACATTATTCTGTGTTCACTGTAAATCCTCATAACTCAAATTAGATTCATACTTTTTTTTTTCAAAGAAACAAGCTGAATTTTGGAGAGTTAAGAAAGAAAAATGTTATGCCTAGTTTACCACGATTGTCTCCTTTGTCAGCAACCATTTTGCAGATTGCCTAGATACTAGAAGCCACCAACTATTTGTCTATTCTGTAGTATTTAGTCCTTTATGTTGTCTTCCACTGCAGAAACTGTTCACAGAGGCAATCCACAATGGAACTATGGAAGTCTTTTTCAAGTTGATATCTTATTTTCAGACACAATCTGAACCTGCTTACTGTGGTTTGGCTAGCCTGTCAATGGTCTTGAATGCCCTTGCTATTGATCCAGGTCGAAAATGGAAAGGTAACTTATGTTATTATAGATCATAGTGAGTTATGCACTTTGCTGTTTCATTTTGAGAGTTTTCTTCTCTGTTTCGTGTGAGACATTTCAAACATCAAAAGTACACATGCTGAACATGCTCTGCTATTAATATTGCTTTAAGAGTTGTCTTGATTATTTATCGCAGCGATCTCTTCAAAAGTCTCTTTAATCTACTGCATCACTGTTTAAAAATGGTTTCTGTCTTGTTAGTTTGGACATATTGAACTGTTATGCTTGAATAGAACTTGCAAGACTCCAATGTTTTTTTTTTAATTGAGGTGATGATGAGGAGGAGATGGCAAGCTAGAGACTGAGAGCCTGTTTGACAACCATTTTTATAGAAAAAAGAGTGTTGAATAGTGATTTTTAGGAGAATGTGTAGTTAAAAAGTAGGAAAAAGTTTTTGGTATACGTGTAGAATATCTTATTGTGTGAATGTGCGGTTGAGAATGGCCAGTGACAAACCATAAAATAAAGTAATGAATGTCAAACAGACACTAAATCTGATCTTACAAACTAAGTGATCTCATGCCACTAACAATGTCATAAATAAGTTGATGCCACACGCAATTGTCAAATGACTGCTGAAGACAGAATTAACTTCAAGATCTTTTGATCTCCTCACTACATGACTTTTTGGATACCTCCTACCTTGTTCGTTAACCCCATGTTTTACCTTTTCTTTTTGAATCTACACTGGCAATGGAATAAGTGCCCTAATCTAATGTATCTGCGCCTCTTGCATATTGAAGGCTTCCTTAATTGTTAGGAACCGTTATTCAATATTTCTAAGTTTGAACTTTGCATCTTTTCCTATCTATTTAAAGCAACATCCTGGACTTAAATATTTCTGTCCATAAGTTTCTGTGTCTTGAGCTTATTGTTATCCAATCACAGTGATGGTAATAGAAGTGAAGTTTAGAACTTTTTCTATATTCTATTTTCTTCTAATTCCTTGATTTAAATTTGTATTTCACTAAATTTTATGACATGAGCTTTTCAAACTCCATTTCTGGATGTATACAACATTATTACCACCTACTCTATCTTGGATCACTTTGGTAAATAGGAAAGTGCAGAAGTCATACTTTCTATGACTTGGCTGAAATTTGGAACGCATCACTTACCTGATAAAGCATGGCAAGGATGGTGAAAGTGAGGAGGCCTTTTTCATATTGGAGGCTTCTTTAATCATGGAGAACATTTTATCGAAATTTCAAACTTAAAAAACTTTTTTTTTTCTATTCTCTTTTATTGACAACTTCATATTTTAGGATTTTCTATCACTAAAATTATGAATCGTGAGCTTATAGAAGTCCAACTCAGGACCTTGGAGGTGGTTTGATGAATCTATGCTGGACTGCTGCGAGCCTTTGGAGAAGGTTAAAGATAAAGGCATCTCGTTTGGGAAGGTGGTATGTTTGGCTCATTGTGCGGGAGCCAATGTTAAAGCTTTTCGCGCAAACCAGAGCACAATTGATGAATTTCGTAAGTATGTCATGTCGTGCTCAACTTCAGATGATTGTCATGTCATTTCATCATATCATAGAGGAGCTTTTAATCAGGTTAAATACGTAACTTCTGGTTTGCTTATTTTGATTTCTTTCATATCTCACGTGACTCTTTGCCTTTTTCTAATTTTTCTAATGGAATTATTGATTTCTGCACATTGATATCTTGGAACATCTATTTTTTTTTCAAATGAGCTACTTATGTTTCTATCCTTATTGTGACTATCACCTATTATGTTATAATGGTGGACTTAAGCAGTGATGTTTTTTTCCTTTGTAGAGAAGAAAAAAGAGAGAGATTAAAAAAATTTGTTGGGCAATTATACAGCACATAATTTTGGTATTAAGAAAATTTGCTGGGTTCTATGTTGTACTCACAGGTTACTTCTTTGATGCCTGAACCATTAAGTGTTCTCAATTAATTAAAAGATGTAATGTGGAGCCTGTTCTAGGGTATTGTTGCTCACTTCAATTTTCCATCCATTAAGTCTTGTTATTGTTGTTTTTCCGTTCCTTGGATCCCATATCATATAAAGTAGTAGTTATTATATTTATTGCCCTCGACTTTGATTTCTTTATATTTCCTGGAAAGATATAGACAGAACATTGCTGCACTAGTTCACTCATGAATAGGGTTTGGATGCTATAACTTTTTAAATGGATTTGCATCTCTTCTTTATTCACTGCTTAATTACAATATTTAAATCTTAATGAGCACTATTGAGCCTGTCTCACATAGTGCTCAATGGTGTTCAGTGCATTAGGTTCTCCTCAGTGTCCTTTCGTAATTCAGATGTGTGCCAATTTGTTTCTCTCTGGCTTTCTCTTCACTTATCTGTCTCTGGACGGTTGCCATACTATCATGTAAATTGAGTATCTCTGTTGATTATGCTTTGGAAAATTACCCTCTAGTTTGGGTACGTTTTATAGTTCTTATAGTTTTTTGCCTTGTGTGGTAATAAATTGACCAATGTGTAGTATATATTGCAGACTGGAACTGGTCACTTTTCACCCATTGGTGGATATCATGTTGGAATGGATATGGCACTTATTCTAGATGTGGCAAGGTTTAAATATCCTCCTCATTGGGTTCCACTCACTCTTTTCTGGAAAGCTATGGATACTGTTGACGAAGCAACTGGACTACATAGAGGGTATGTGTAAATGCATTTCCAATTAGTCTCTTTTCAGAGATATTACGTTGTTTTCCGTATATAAAGGTATCTGATGATAACAAAGTGGCACTTAGTAAATTTATGCAATAAAATTTGATGGAGCGTAGACATTCAAGATGCTGAAGCAGATTCCAGTATTATACCTAACCATTCATATTCTAAATAATATTGTGAGGAACTTTTCTGAAAATCTTATTCATTCATGCATCAATCAGTTACCAGTATTTAAAAGGGTAAATTGGGTATTAAGGTGTTTTGCCTCCATTATGAGGTAGACACATTGAGGCTTTTTGAAGTGCACGCTTCAACATCAACCATTTAAACAATTCAAAAATTATAAAAAGACTATTATACTCGTCACCGAAAAAGTACATAATAAAACAATTCAAAGTTTTATTTGTAACTAGAAACATAAAATATATCACAATGTAGCAACAAAAAAATATTAACAAAGTAGTAATCAATAACACAACCATAATCCGCAAGTGAACTGAAAATCTAAAACAAATGACCAACTAAGAAATATTATTGCTCTAACTTCGAAAGAGCAAAAACTACAGGAAAGACAACAAAAACAGGAAGACACCCAAAAAAAAAAAAACCCTTTCTCCAAAGGAAAATATAAAAGAAAGAGTGCTGTTGTCAGTCTCTTGTAGGAGCAGAAGGCTATGGTCATGATCTTCACATGTTCTCTTCTCTAATCCCAACCTTTTCTTTTTTATTTTAAAAGTTGGGCTGTATTTGCAACAAGTCAAAAATAAAACTTTCCGGGTTTTGAAACATTCAGCCTAGAGAGCTGAAACTGAAAAAAGACAATTGAGGAGGGTAAAACGAAGTAGAGCACGCCTCAGCCACCTTGGTATTATGCCCTGAGGTTTGCACCTCTGGAAGTCATTTTGGGAGCTTTGACAAAGAACAGGCGAAGGTCAAAGCGGAAGTGACTGATAAGATTTGAATTCATCTTCTATTATTGTGCATCCTAGTTATCACGTTTTTTGTTATCATAATTAATACAGTTTTGATGTATCATTGGATTTTGACAGTCATTCTTATTATTTGATTTATGTTAGTAATGTGCAGTTTGCCAATGTATTGACTTACAAACATTTCTATTTGCATAGTTGAAACATATTCCAATGCCAATCTGTACTTTTACATTTACTTAGATTATTTTCAGGTTCATGCTTGTGTCTAGGCATCAGAGAGCACCATCTTTGCTTTATACCCTGGTATGATCCTAATAACCGGAATTATATTACTAACCTTCGTAAGCAAAACTACATTTAACAGGCACATAGTTTTCTTGATATATGTATGTTAATCTCGTAAAAAGGATTCTTTATTACTGAAGAAAGAACTGACTGAATTCTTTGAACCTTTTATTCTTCCTTTTCACGTCACTTGATAAGATGTTTTTATTTGATATTGAACTACGAAGCATGGGCACCAACATGGGAAACACAATCCTAGATGGGCAAGCAGACATGGAAATTTTAGAAAATAGGGTACATACATTAAAGATAAATATATCATCAGAAATATGCTATAACTAATGAAATTTTGAGAAATTTTATCTGAAGGACTTAAAAAATAAATTAAAATTGTCTGACCTACCATCTACATTTGGTATAGACATTTTATATGAATATCTTTACTTGTGCATATAGATGGTATGTTTTACCCTCATTGCTCTATTTTCCTGGGAATCTTCTTTATTTCATGTTTGATACTTCTGGCAGAGCTGCAAAAATGAGAGTTGGATTAGTACTGCTAAGTACTTGATGGATGATGTTCCAGTGTTATTAAGTTTATACAATGTGAAGGACATAAAACATGTCATCTCTACTGTTTTCAAGTCGCTCCCATCAGATTTTGCAGAGTTCATTAACTGGGTGACAGAGGTTTGCAGACAAGAGGAAGGTGGCCAAGGTGTAAGCCAAGAAGAAAAAGAAAAGGTGAGTATGAAGGTAAAAACAGTGAAACATAGAGATTAGAGAACATAAATGGCTTCTGGTTCATAATTTTGTACACCTGTATTTGTAACTTTTATCCATATAAAAAACCGCTGGATGGTAAAAGTTCTCTACTGAATTCACTATGGCTGTTCAATTTTTCAGATGGAGGTGTTGAAACAAGTACAAGAGACTGACCTTTACAAGCACGTGACGGATATTTTAACTTCAGAAAAATCTTCCTACCAAATCAAACAGACTATTGGTCTCCGAGATAGTTTGCCTAACATTGCATCGAGTGTTTGCTGTCAAGGGGCTGGGTTTTTGACTGGGAAATCAGGCTTGGCAGACAGGTTTTGCTGTAGGGAGACAGGTGTGAGATGCTACTCGGTTAATGGTGACAAGCCTTTTACAGTAGCATCTGGGACTGTGGTGAATGGCACTGGAGAGCAAGGAGTTGATATGCTTGTTCCTTTAGCTCAAAAAGAGCCTAGCAGCAATGCTGGCTCCTGTGGTTATTCTGGAATGCACCCTGCAAGCAATGACATTTTGACGGCACTTTTACTGGCGTTGCCACAACAAACATGGATGGGTATCAAAGACTACGAGATTTTGCAGGATATGTCTAGCTTAGTTTCCATGGAGAGGCTTCCTCCTTTACTTCAAGAAGAGGTACCAATATCAATGTTACATTTTCTCAAATGAACTACTTTCCTGACTTTTCTAAACCTTCATTATTGTTCCAGGTTGAGGGTATTAGTTGTTTGAGAATATTATGAAGTGTTGATTTTGTTGTGCAACTCATTGCTTGATCTCCTCATTCACCATTAAGAAAAAGACAGCGATGAAACATTAAACCATATTTCCCATAAATTTGGGGTGGCTGCATAAATCCTACTCCATTCCTTATTAAGAAAAAGAAATATGATTTGTTTTTCTTTGTTAAAGTCAGTGTTGCAATGTGTGGTCATTCTAAGATGGATAAGATAAAAATGAGAATATACACCTAGAGCGAAGGTGATGGCGATTGAGGATTAATTTAAGTGGTACGACTTTATTGGGTTTATTTTCATTTGGATATCTTTATGTTCAAATCGAAGCCTTCTAACTGCTTAGGTACAATATTCTTTTTTATTTCTGCTTTAACATTTTATGTTAAGGGCGGCACATAAGTTTAAGTTCTACTGTTTGTTGAAGAATTATAGATATTCACTTTCTAATTGTTCACTTGATTGTTCTTACTGTACTGTCAAATCTCTTTATAGTGCCATACTTGATTTTGTTGTCTTTCGTAGCTAATTATAGAGTATGCTTGAGAAAGTCTGTGTCGTCCCCCTCTCATCCCCCCTAACCTGACTGTTGTCTTTCTGAGATTAATTCGAGACATTTTGGTGTAACAACAGCAAACTAAAGTTCATTTATTTGGCCACATGAATTATTTCTTTTTGATTCTGCTTTTAATTCTAGATTTACTGGGATATCTAAAGTAACAAGATTCTTAGCTACTATAACATGACGTGTTAATTTTGGTTTGCCTTCCATCTTGTGAATTGCTGTTTTGAAATTGTGTCACTATATGAATGGAGCCAAAAATAACCCAAATACTGAAGTTGTTATTATGTTAACGTATCCTCGATCATCGCTGCCTTCACTTGTTCAGGTATATTTTCATTGTCTTATCCATTTTAGTTTGACTTGACTGTACATCCACCTTAGCAACCTCATTTCGCTATAGGACTTGCCTTTTAACCTAATTATTTCACATAGGACTTGCCTTTTAACCTTAATGGAATGTTCTTATTAAATTCTTGTAGCACCTCTCCATTTCATTCAAGGATGGTGCCTTTCTATTGCTGCACTGGGCTATAGTCCAGGGCAGCCTTTAGGCCAAAAAAACTTTTCTGCATGACTTTTTTGCCTTGACCCAAAAAAATGTTTGGCCCCAATTTTATTAAAACTCATTTTTTCCCGAACTCATTTTAACCACATATTTTATGAGATCCACTACTTTTATCAACTTTTCAATTACACATTTCATCAACTTTTATCAAAATCTTCTAAAAACCTTATTTTTAGCTAAACCAAAATACGGCTAATTAAGCCCCCCTATTTGATGGCCATTATTTGGGATTTTCAATGTTTTGAGTAGCGAAATTTTGGAGAATGTGTAGTTAAAAAGTAGGGAAAGTTATGGATTTACGTGTATAATAATTTACTGTGTGAATGTGTGGTTAAAAATGAGTATGTAAAAAAAATTTGAAATAAAGGATGTCAAACAAGGGCCAAGTTAAACAAACATGTCCAAAATTAATCAATAATCGACCAATTCAAAACACAAACCACGAATAACCAAGATGAAATTTTGAAATCTTCTACTCAATTTTTAAATTTCAAACCTTTATGGCTCGTTTGGTTTGTGTTTCGGTTTTCAATTTTGATTTTTGAGTTATTTTCGATTTTCAGTTTTCAGAGTTTGTTTTAATATTGCTAAAATGCATTTGGTTTGTTATTTTGAAAATTATTTCTCAAAACAAAAACTAGAAAACACATTTGGATTGAAATTTTGAAAAAAAAAAGGTGTTTCATACATTTTGTTTTATGAAATTCGATTATTCAGTAAAAGTAGAACAATTTTATGTTAATATATAAGCAAGTAATATATACATTTTAAAATTGATGAATTTTAAGGTTCGCGATGACTTTTTCTACGAAAGTAAAATAAAAACAAATAATAATTTAAGTTCAAAATATTGGAAATAAAAATAAAAATTAATAACTTGGACTAAGAATATTTGAATTGTGGTCATTTAAATATTTTTTTTAGATTTTTTTTGTAAATAATCATTAAGAGCTTTAAATATTTTTATTTTTTATAATTTTCATTTCTTTAGAAATTTTTATAATTTTATTTTTTTTCATAATTTTTATTTTTTATTTTTTAAAATTTTATATTTATTTATTCAAATTTTTTATTTTTTAAAAATTTTATTTGTTATAATTTATATATATATTTTTTCAAAATCAGAATTTTATTTAAGCACTTGTTTTTCCGTGTTTTGAGTTTTTCAGAATTTTCACTGAAATCACTCAAAATGTCTAAAATGTGTTTTGGGTTTTATGTTATAAGTTTAACCTTGTTCAAGAAAATGCATTTTCGGAAATTGTTAGGGATAACAAAAAAACTCGTTTAACCCGAAACACGTGGAACCCTGTCCCGAACGGTGCGGGAATTACCCTCCTAATCGGGTAAACGGGGTGGAGACGGTGCGGATGTCATTACCCCGAAGCGGGTACGGGGCGGGTACGGGAATCATAGTCACCGCCTCGCTACCCGTCCCATTTAAAGTTAATTTTAAATTTCAGTTTTTTATCAAACAAAAATAATATATTTATCTAATTTTTAAAGAGAACATAAATTGTTTCTAACAAATTGGTAAAAAGTAATAATATTTACTAAGTGATGACAAAAAAAAAAAAAGCAAAAAATAAAAAATAAATGGAGCGATAAATGGAACAGGAGACCTGCCCTGCCCCTCCCCGCCTCTATCCTGCCCCGTCCCGCTTTAAATGGGTATGGGGATTAGGCAAAGTAACAAAAATACCCGATAGGCAGGGATGGAAATGGTCGATTCATCCCATACCCGCCCCGTTGCCATCCCTAGAAATTGTTGAAAAACTGCTTCCAACTTCTTGAACAACAATTCAGATTTACTTAAATTTTATTTTACATTGTAGACTCTAGCTCCGTCCCTGATTTC
>CAIGRP010083683.1:0-20107 GCA_903798385.1 Fraxinus cuspidata
ATAGATAATGAAATGACATTTACCCATTAGGTATTACCTTATATTACTGTAACTTCTCTATAAATTTGTGACAAACTGAAAAGGAAAAAAAAAAGCTTCATTTTTCTTTAAGGGTATAAAAGACAATTTGATATCAAATTTGACTCTTTTTGCAAGAGTTATCAAAATTAGATAATTTTCAATTGACAAGCATGTAATGGGCTATTTTTCAAAATTCCCCTTTATTTTAATTATAAGTTGACTTTTCGGTAATTTGATGTTGAATGGACATCATGTTTTCGGCACATAACGGTCTTAGTTTAGTCAAAGAGGGAATTACGTGCCAAAAATAGAAATGGATGAAAATCATATGTACTTATTATTCCCCATCAGAAAATCAGACAAAAACCTTTGATAAGTCACCTCCGAGTCTCATTAATCCTGGGATTTTCAGAAAACCCTTTTTCACATCGAAAAACTCCATTTTCAGGAAACAAAATTCATTATCCTCGATGGCTTTAAGCATTATTACATTGGCCTATTGCATGTTGTTGTTTTCAGACAACGCTGTAGAGGGTGCTATAGGCCTGAATTGGGGTAGGATGGCAAATCAAAGACTAATTCCATCCATGGTGGTAGATTTGTTTTTACAGAATGGAATTCGTGAAGTTAAAGTTTTCAGCGCCAGTGACAATGTAATGAAAGCCTTTTCTGGGAGCGGAATTGGCCTAACAATTGCAATCCCTAACGAGTCTCTCAACGACATTAACTCGACGGATGGAGCCAGATATTGGGTTCGAACGAAGGTTACTAAGTTTGTAAACATGAACGTCGATATAAAGTAGGTGTTATGTCCAAGTCGAACAAGAATTCCCTGTTTGATTATTTTTTATAAGTTAATTTCCTGATCATGGTTTCCTTTTTATTTTTCTCCCCAGGTATGTGAATGTCGGGGCGGATCCATTTTCACCATCCTTTTGGAATCAAACCTATTTCGGTGCTGTTGATGTGTTGAGATTTATCCAAGACGCTCTGAATGAGATTGGCTATGGAGACAAAACTAAAACAACCATTCCACATCATACCGATGTCTTGAAACCGAACCATACTAAACCTTCAGAGGCTGAATTTCGCGATGACATAAAGGAAAAAATGATCGAATCCCTACAAATTCTCCAAGAAAACAATTCTCCCTTCATGATGGACTTGTTCCCCATTCAATTTGTTAAGCAGAATAATGTGGACATAGAATTCGCATTCGTTGATGGACATTCCACATATTTTTTTGAGGATGACAATGGGTTAAATTACACGAATGCATTCGATTTCATGTATGATTCTTTCCTGTGGGCAATGAAGAAAGCTGGCGCCCCTGATCTTAAACTGGTGGTCGGACAAATTGGTTGGCCAACAGATGGATATCCTGATGCTAATGTTACCAATGCCGAGCGGTTTTTCAAAAGCCTCCTGCCTAAAGTCACAAGCAACAAAGGGACTCCACTGCGCCCGGGGGTGCCCATCGACCTTTATATCCACAGTTTGAGCGACGAGAACAAGATGAAAATTAAATTTGGAGCTTTCCAGCGTCATTGGGGCATATACAGAAACGACGGGGAGCCTAAATTCAAGATTGATCTGTCAGGACAGGGCCGTGATATTTATCCGACCGCGGCCAAAGGCATTACGTACATGCCTAAGCGGTGGTGCATTTTCAATGGTGATACTAGTAATTTAACCAAAGTGAAATACGCATTTGAACAAGCCTGTATGGTAGGAGATTGCACTAGCCTGTCACCTGGGGGATCCTGCAGCCACCTGGATTTCAATCAAAATGTTTCCTATGCATTCAATAGGTTTTTCCAAACTAAATCCCAGAAGGAGAAGGACGATCCGTGCGAATTCGATGGGTTGGGGAAGGTTGTGACGGATAATCCATCAACTGGCGCATGCATTTTTCCTGTGGAGGTATTGGCAGCTGAAAGCATCGATACGGGATCCTCAATGGGGGGGAGAGTGGCCACATTATCTAAATTAGTCATGTTTTTGCCTTTTCTTTTAGTCTTCTTAGCTTTTATTTAGGATGAAGTTAATTTTTGAATAGACATTACAACATTTATAACATTAGTGCTAATTCCAATGATGGTGTCCAATCCAACTTAATAAATTTTTATTTAGTGTCAATATAAATTAGATAAAAAATTTACCCTATCTTTCCTTTTTTCAATAGTAATCAAAATCGTCCAATCCGCCTTTAATAATATAGTTATAAACTTCGTATGTCCCTCTACTTGTAAGTAATTTTTATACTTCAAATCGTGAGTATTCAAGTATAAAATTTTATAATATATGCCCCGTTAGAGACTAATTAATTCCGTGAGTTGAAACTCACACGAAGAAATTTTAAAGTTCAATATATATAGAACTTTTTTTAAAAAGTTAAGTTGCAATTGAGATATTTTACCCGATTTGTATTTTGCAATTCATTTTGTCTTTGATTCTTTGCACTTAATTTAATAGAAGTAACCTTTGATTTCATGAAATCAAAATGTTTTTTCTTCTCTCATTCTCCGTTGGTGAATATTTTTGAGAAGGGAATGACACACTTGAAAATGAAGATAGATATGATGAATTTTGAAATTCGAGAAATCTTTACTTAAATCTTGAAAAAATAAAATCGTTCTAAGGCACATTACAACGTCGTTTTTCTTATGACATTATTTAGCTCTTCTATGATGTGATGTGCTAGAAAAATTCGTCTTGAGGATACAATAAAACCACATATATGCTACGTTGTACACAAACAAAGATAACCTTGAACACAATCAATAAACTTGATACTAGAGAATGTTTGTATTGCATCTCTACAGAATGAATAATGATGCGATAAAAGCAAGTTTAGTAATCTGGAAATAATTGCAAAGTATATGAAGGAAAGAGGAGAATATCAAAAACAAAATATGTAAATTCTTCTTGTTTTCCATAGAAGAATTACCAATATATTTATAAATTTTACATGCCCACAGCACATCTTCAAAAATACACACCCAGTGGACCCTGGCTTTTCACATTGAATTAGAAACAAAAACATCTCAAAAGAACCAGAAGAAACATGGGAAAAAGAGGAAAACTTTTCAAAACACTGCTCGTTCCATCGGACACCACTCCTGTTGGAGTGGAAAGCCTTGGAATTGCAATTGCATGGTATATACACTTATTAACTAAAATATGCCCATAATCAACTAGTTGGCTAGCTGCAGAAATTAAAGATTGACACAAACAAACAAGAACTGGTACAGATTTTAAAGAAAGAAGAACACAGAAATCACACCAGAAATTTACAGGAATCAGATCAAGATTTGATATATTCAAGAACAGGGATAAAGTCCCAGTCAAATCCACCAAGTATATGAGCAGAGCTGCAGAAGTTACACACTCAAAGTCTCTCTTAATTTCAATGAGCTCTATCTACACAGCTATGAGTTTTACCTGTGCTTTCCCAGATAACTAGTACCAACACTTTCTAGTAACTTTCACTCTGCTCTATACATGATGGATAATGCTTTTTGTACACTGGGGTGTACGGTGTACACTCTCCTCACAAGAAAAGGGGACCCACCTCGACTTAAAAATTCGTGGGCCCCCCTATTGTGAGGGGTCTGTACACCTGGGTGTACACCCCGGTGTATATGAAGCATTATCCATACATGATATAAAGACCCTATTAATACATTCAGAGCCAACCACGTGCCTGTCGATTTATCATAGCAGTTAGCTCTCAACTAACTCTCAGCATATAGCTGTTATATCTGTGAAACCAACTGGTATTCTACTAACTAATTAAACAGCTTCCACACCAATTCAAAAAGAAAATGTTATCCAAACGCATTTCAAGTAATTGTAGTAGAACTTGACAGGTTGATACTTTGACATTTTTTTAACACATTTAAGTAATTGTCCTTCTGTAAAACAAATAATAAAAATCAAGGTTCTAAAATGTGTAATGAGTGGCAATGTGTCTCGATCGTGTATCAAGCATTTCAAGCATATGTGTGCCTATGCGAAACATATACGTAATTATGTTTTTTTAAAATTTTTAACGTTATTTTAAAGAGTAATGATATTTAGTACAACTGATGTTTAATACAAGTTTAGATGTAGTACTAGTGGCATTAAATTATAGGTTTAATAGGACATATGGTATTGTCGTATGGTATTATGACACTTCGATTGATATTCAACACTACTAGTGTTAAATAATATTATTCTATTTTAAATATACTAAACTAATAAATAAATAAAATAATGTATTACTTGAACTTTATATATATTCTTCACTTTTTTTTTTTTTTAAGAAAAAGGATATTCAAAATTCTCGAAACTTTTTTCCGCTCATTACTTCAGAAAAATAACTATATGCCATGGAAGAGTCATTTTGCTCCATTGACTTCTAGTAAATTGAAGTAAGAATAAAATTTGATTAAAAAAACTAGAAACTTTAAAATCATTATAATCTAAAGATGGGTGAGTTTGATAAATATTTTTCCCTAATATTTAAAAATAAGAGGAGAAAAATGACCTTCGGTTGTGATTAGGTGAGCAATACAAAAATGAAAAATGCACCTTCGAATTCTGCAACTCGATGAAGATCTCAACAACGAAATTGGAGGAAGATTAAAGAAGAAAGGGGCTCGAATTCAACGTAGATAGTGTACAACTCCACGAAAAATTTGTTATGATTTTTTTTTCCTAAACGTAAAAAACCTACACATTAATGTATATAATTAATTGGCTTGGGTGATTTAGACTAATTTGAAATTTGTTGGGCTCAATTTACATTTCTTAAGTTAAAAAAAATGGGTTGGACTTTGTTAGGGTAATTTGTACACAACTTTTAATACAAATGCGTGTGTATTTTGGAGTTTAAGCACGTATATGTAGTCAAAGAAATGGGTGACCGCATTATCACGTGCATACCCCATATGCGTCTGGCATTTCGAAAACGCTTTGAGCATATATGCGCATATGACAAACTCGTTGGAATTGCGCGTTTCCACATATTTGGCGGGGATCATCGTGAAAAACCAACAAATTCCCTACCTTTTGGTGAAGATTCTATACTTGTGAATAATTCGGATCCTTGCTCATGATCCTTATATATAGTTCAAATACTGTTAAATTTGGGTGTGAACCAAATTTTTTGTTGAAAATAATTGAGGTTATAACTAAAGTGCACATTAAGGATAATACTATTTGGAATGCTACTCTTGAAATATCATTCAAGTTTATTTGACGAATTCTAATTGAAGATCTACTTGAAAGCACATTAGGAGTAGAAATTTTTATTGGAATTAAAGAAGGCTTTGGAATGAAGAAAAACCTCTACGGAAGGTGTTTGGGTTGGAGACGGGCGTCTGTGCGTCGACAACAGTAAATAAAACAGCGAAGCTAGCGCCGCAAAGCTGACAGTGGCACTGCTGCGCCCGAAGAGTGGCGTCACAACACCAGTCATGCTGTTTGTCTTCTTTTCCGTTTTGGAATCTGTTTTTGGGATCCACTTCATCTACAACTCTATTATAAGGGTTTAGACATCCCCTATTTGTTCTATATAAATATATTTGACCATTCTCTACAATTTAGTTGGAGATTTATTTTTCTCATAAGAAGTTAGGAACGTTGTAAACACGTAATCTTTGTATTCTTTTTCTTTATTATAATAAAATCTTCATTCTCTGCAAAATTACATTGCTTATTATCTTTACTTCATATTGTGGCTATAATCTCTTATTTTCTTACAATATATTGGTATTAGATCATTTAAGTTCATAACAAATACAATGAAATAAAAAATTTAAAATAGTATTACGTAAATGTGAAATAAATTTTTCACTTTTTATTGGAGTGAATCTGTTACTCAAAGTAAATTTCAATGGAGGTTTCTGTAATTCTTGAAAAGGGAAAAGGGAAGAGGTGTCCTTATAAATGTCATAAAAATGTACGAGAGGTTTATGTATGGTTGTTATTTTCCAAATATTGACAGTTCCCTCTATTATATTTGAACAATTTTTCTACGTCTTAACAAATCTGCCTCCGAAACTCAAGGACAGTTCTTTCCCTTTGACAATGTTAAAAATACCCACACATTCCTTTAAATCTCTTGCAACAAATCCCCCTCAAACCCCACAACAGAAAAAGATAGAAACCTCTGATAAATCCTCTCCTTAAACGTATACAAATTTCATCAATTTGCATTTATCAGGTTTAAAAAACCTTGGATAATCCGTGACAATAGCATCTCGATCATGAGGTCGTCGCCAAAATTTTCTGTTCGCGGCGTGGCCTTGATGATAGTGATGACATGTTGCGTGTTCTTGTTCTCGACCAACAATGTAGAAGGTGTTATAGGAATAAATTGGGGTAGAATGACCACAAACAGACTGATTCCATCCATGGTGGTAGATTTGCTTTTACAAAATGGGATTCGCGAAGTGAAAATGTTCAGCGCTAGTAAAAATGTCCTGGAGGCCTTCTCCAGGAGCGGAATTGGCATCACCATTACAATCCCTAATCAAATCCTCAAGGATCTGCTAGACCCTCTAGCTGTTGAAAGATGGATTAACCAACGGGTTACCGCTTTCAAAAGAGAAGACGTTGACATAAGGTATCTTGTTCAACGTTATTTCTTTTCCTTTTTTGTAACGTGTAACACGTTTTTCAGATTTTAATCCATTTTTGTGAGCTTTTACAGGTATGTCTCTGTCGGGGCGGATCCATATTCGAAATCATACAACAATTTAACCTTTTATTATGCATCTGATGTGTTGAAAGTAGTTCAAAATGGTCTCAACGATGCTGGTTATGGAGAAAAAGTCAAAGCAATAATTCCACATTTCTTTGATGTCCTAAACACCAATATATCAAAACCATCAGAGGCAGATTTTCGGCCTGATATAAAGAATATAATGGTGGATTTAATACGTTTCCAGAAAGAAAACAATGCTCCTTTTTTCATGGACGTCTTCCCCATCTACTATGTTCACCTAAGGGGATGGGATCCTGAATTTGCGTTTCTTGATAACAAATCGAATTTCTCCATTGTCGACCACAATGGCCTAAAATACACGAATGCCTTCGATTTCCTTCACGATTCATTCCTTTGGGCAATCAGGAAAGCAGGGGTGCGTGATATGAAACTGGTGGCGGGACAAGTTGGGTGGCCAACAGACGGTTATCCTAACGCCAGTCCTGAAAATGCCGAGCGGTTTTACAAAAGCCTCCTGCCCTATGTCACCAGCAACCGAGGAACCCCGCTGCATCCTGGAGCCCCTATCGATATATATCTGCATAGCCTGTCAGATGAAAACTTCCTAAAAATCGACAGGGGCTCATTCCAACGCCACTGGGGGATCTACAATTTTGACGGGGTGCCTAAATACAAGATCGACTTCACTGGACAAGGGCGTGATATCTTCCCAACCACGGCTCGAGGAGTGACCCGTATGCCGCAGCGATGGTGCATATTCAACGGAGACGTCAGTAATGTGACTAAATTGAAAACTGAATTTCAGATGGCCTGTGAGAAAGCAGATTGCACCCCCCTGGCGCCTGGAGGATCCTGCAGTCACCTGGATTTTATACACAATATTTCTTACGCATTCAATATGCATTTCCAAATGACGGGCCAGTATGCGGAAAATAAGTCGTGCAGTTTCCAGGGTTTAGGCAAGGTGGTTCCTGATAATCCATCAATTGGCACATGCGTTTTCCCTATCGAAATATTGGCAGCTGAAGAAGCCATTGCCGAAGTGTCATTTGGAGCAGCAATTTTAGGTGCTGCGAGTGGAGAAAGTATTCATAGGGTGTGTAGATTAGCTATGTTTTTACCTTTCCTTTTAGCATTCCTAGTTTCAGTTTAGGATCATGTAATTGTTTTTTTTCAAATCAAAATTACTCACGATAACGTTTTTTATTTATAATGAAAATAATAGAAGAAATAACTTAGAAGGCGAGCTAGACTTAACCTCCAGCGAGTAAAAAGAAAAAAATGTCACGATCAAACTTAGGATCATTTAATTGTGTAATCAAACAACATACCAAATTGTACGTGCACATCTTTAACTTTGTATTTAACCTGTTCAAGTCACTATCATTTCCACCACCAAGCACGAACTAAAAATTCTTAAATGTATTTGGTTCACTCATGAAACGTAGGATTTGAAGCAATATGTACTAGTGTTTAGTTATCTCAAAACAACTTGATAAAAATGACGTAAAACTTAAATCTCAAAGTGAAGTAAAATGCCAAATTATTACTCTAGTGATTAAGGACATTGTGCAACATCTATTTTCAGCAGTGGAGGGCCGAATAACATTATTTTTCTTACTTTTAAATATCACTAAGTTATCTTCAATGTAAATACAAAATTCAGTGGTAGATACGTGATCACCGAAAAGATCTAAGTATGTCGAGGGGATGGGATTTAAATCCATATTATCATGAACCACATATAAGGATAGAGTATTTAACTAATTTTATGAAAATGCTTTTACTACTTGGACGAGTTTTTAGAGGACGCCTAAAAGCACTTTTGAAATATGAATTGCTTTTAAAAATTAAAATTGTAATGTATAGATAAAAATAGAGTTTAATCAGCTTAAAGTAAATATAAATTTCGCCACATCGTATACTAAATTGTTGCATCTTTCTCATTTTAAGTTCAAATTAATCATGTTATATATGGATACAAACAAAAGAAAATTATTTTCTAACCATACTAGTGTCATGGCTTGGAAATTAGCCATAGATTATCAAGTTACTATATTTATGAGTCACAAATAGAGTTTCATTTTATTTGAATCGACGTGAAAAATATTTTGTCCAAAATCTCTCTACTTGACATTTGAAATCTCCATTTGGACAAAGTATGAACCAATAAAAAAACCTGAGATAACCCTTTTCCCTCGCTCCTTGTTTTCCTCTAACATTCCTCTAAACCAATGGATTCCATGGATTCTCAATTCTCCACCTCTAGAATTTGCATTCCATTTCCAAAAAGTGTATACTCTATTCGAACCTCATTTGATTCAGAATCAATTCTCATTCCCAGTGGAAGCCATGGACAGTATCAGGGTCCTGATATCATGGGCCTTTCTTGCATTCTTAATTTCGCCAAACGTCGTACAGGGTATAGGCGTGAATTGGGGAACCCAGGCTTCACAAAATATGCAACCCAGCACGATAATTCAAATGCTTAAGGACAACAAAATCGATCAGATAAAACTGTTTGACTCAGATCACTGGACCGTCAAATTCTTTGCAGGAACCGGGATTGAGGTCATGCTTGGCATTCCTAACAATCAACTGGCTAAACTTGCCAATGATTATGACAAGGCCAAAGATTGGGTCAAAGAAAATGTTACCAAGCATTTATACGATGGAGGAGTCAAGATCAAGTAAGATTGTTGGTTCCATCATATAATAGTTCTAAATGTTTAGATGATATGTTTCGATGAATATTATTACGAGTTTTGCATGGACTTAAAACAGGTATATTGCTGTTGGAAACGAGCCATTCTTGAAGACTTACAATGGTTCAAATATAAAGACAACTTTCCCAGCATTAAAGAATATTCAGAAAGCTCTTGATGAAGCTGGCCATGGGGACAAAATCAAAGTAACCACACCTCAAAATGCAGATGTATATGAATCAGGATCAAACGTTCCATCTGCAGGCAATTTTCGTTCAGATATAAAAGAAAATATGATTCAAATTCTGAAGTTTTTCGAAGAAAATAACTCGCCTTTTCTTGTAAACATATACCCTTTTCTGAGTCTTTACAATAATCCTGGTTTCCCTATGGAATTTGCCTTCTTTGATGGTGATGCTAAACCAGTTCACGACAAGGGAATTTCATACACCAACATGTTTGATGCAAATTTAGATACCCTTGTTTGGTCATTGAGAAAAGTGGGTATCAAGAAAATGAAAATCATTGTTGGGGAGATTGGTTGGCCAACAGAGGGATACGTCAAAGCCAATGTTAAACTGGCTAAAAAATTCTATGATGGCTTCTTCAAGAAAATGGCAACAAAAAAGGGAACCCCTCTTTATCCCGGAGATATTGAGTATTATCTGTTTAGCCTCACAGATGAGAATCAAAAGAGCATAGCTCCAGGGGATTTTGAGCGCCACTGGGGTGTATTCCGGTATGATGGACAGCCCAAGTTTCCAATGGATTTCACCGGCCAAGAGCCGGACAAAATGCCGATAGGCGCAAAGGGTGTTAAGTACATGGAAAAAGAGTGGTGTGTGTTCAGCGGTGACATGAAGAACATGACCCTTGTTCCGGACAACCTAGGATATGCATGTTCAATGGGAGATTGCACAGCAATGAACTATGGTTCTTCCTGCAATAAACTGGGCAGCGTACAGGCCAACATTTCCTATGCATTCAATATGTATTTCCAAATGCAGAATCAGGATGTGGAGGCTTGTAATTTCCAGGGTTTGGCAAAGATTGTTAAGACTAATGCTTCCACATCAGAATGTCTCTTTCCGATCGCGTTAGAGAGTGCCGGAACAAAGCTGTTGATGCAGACAGGAACAAGCATTCTTGCTGGATTGCTGGTTTTGCTTTCATTGCTTTAGGGTTAGAATAAAGGCCTATACATAGTGTAACATATAATCTGATAGGAAATTAATCTCCACGCATATATGGTTTCATTAGATCTCTCAATGGTTTCGTAGAATTGCACTCCTAGTTACAATATAACGTGCAATATGAAGTATTTACTTTAATCAATTTTTGATCAATAATTTTGAAAGGCGGAAAAGTTTCTACCCGCTTCAATCAAAAGAGGTGATGTCATTTCAATTCGAAACCTCGAATAGAGAACATTAATTTTGCAATAACTTTGCAACATTTATGGTGCAACATTCATGCCATCAAACTTACAGATGTGCATTCATGAAATCCTGTGTACAAAGAAATACATCCAGGGAATGAAGTAATAAAAGAATCAACTTAAACAAATTTTCCCGCTAGCATTCCATAAATAGATTTATCCAACACGTATCCCCAATCATATTGTACTTGCAGAACATACCATCCATATAATATATAAACAGAAACTTCATATATTCGGTATTTTTTTCTTATCGTTTCAGATGATTCCGCATGACCCGCATGACGAAATACCAGCCATATTTACCCTAACCTTGAAATTATGGATCTTTGATATCTTCTCCAACTTTTATCTTATAATGCAAAATCGAACCTTCAGAAAGACCCAAAGGAGGATTCTGGCACGAACAATTATCAACAGTAAATAGCTCCCACTCTTTAATACTGCATCTATCCAATGCAGAAGCCAATCTCTCACTCTGACTCTTATTTGGATACATGCCGTCTTGGCTAACAAGTACTGCCCCAGTATACGACTGTCCTGCGACTCGAGCAGCTCCGTGGTAATGAAACAAACCCCAGCCTAAATCTGGAAATTGGCCTGCACCCACTTGACCGATTCTTCATTCGTAACAGCAACAATCATCAAAATATTTGCAAGGTCTAATGCCTCTCGAAGCTTCCCCATTGTTTCATCATTAGATTGATAGAGAATTGTCAGTAAATACCAGCATTTCAAACCCTTCATCGACCCATTTTAATCTTTTTGCCTATATGCATTAGAAAAGAGTGAGAAAGACCAAGGATTTTAAAATCGTGACACAAGTTTAACAAAATAAGATCAGAGAAAGGTAAATCGATCAAAATCACTAGGAGATCATGGAACTGGATACCAGAAATGCTATTATGATATGTTGAAAGAAATACAAACTGAACTATATGGAATGAATGAAAAGGTGAGCGAAACACCATGAAATTCAAAAGCAGTATATACTCTCAGCGTTAAGGATTGAGTTTCCCAAAATCAATCATACTAAAGCCCCTGTTTTAGCCAAATTCTTTAAAAATTCATTTTTCCCCAAACTAAGTTTTAACCACGCATTCTCCTAATAAAATAATTTTACATGTAAACCCAAAACTTTTTCCTACTTGTAACCTCACGTTATCCAAAAAATCACTATTACAAAATATATTCCCCCAAAAATGGGGCTCAAACAAACCCTAACTAAAATACAAAAAATAAAAAAGTTGTAGGTAAATTTCACGGAGTAGTTAAGTATAGGTAACTGCATAGTGTATTTTTATTGTAAAACCAGAAGATAAAGAATTGTCTAATACATCCACGGGCACAGAGATGTGGCACTACATAACACAACAAGAAGGAAATTATCTTCTGGCGATAACAGCTTAAATCCAGTGCATTACAAGTTGCTATATGGCAGAGCATTACTGAGGCAACCCCAACACAAAGCACAAGAGTCTGATGGATAATTTGAGGTTTTTACATTTTTAATAATTTTTAGTGTTTCATACTATCCTTTAGAAACATTCAACTTCCTTGGAACAGTAAGAGTTAATTCAATTGTGCTTGGTAACCAAAAGTATAACTATACAACTTAATCCTTTTGTTCTAGAAAACTCAATTCTGAAACATAAAAGGTCAAGAGATGGAGGAATTATTTATGCTCCTACTTCAACTGTCAACACTTATCCAGGCACAAACCTTGCAAGTGTCGCATGAAAATTGCTACACAAATAAGCTTTAAACAATATTAATCTGGATTTCAAAGTTTATAAGGAATATTGCTATTCATAAGTGGTGCTTATGATGTGACAATAATTGATTTGTAATCTTAAATCATACATTTAAGATGTCAATTAAGATAGAAAGTCAATTAAAGTCGTCTATATGCCACTACTCATGGGTAAGCGGAGATGATGAATATCATTATTCAAGTACCTATTTTAGTGGATGGTTATTGAGACACCACCTTAACATGAGTTTGAATTATATATCGTTGCAATGCTAATAGACCATTAATAAACTGTTTTTAACAATATCTTATACGCTTCAAATTCGGAATACCATTAAGGAAATCCATAAAGCAAAAAATTTAATTACACGACTTATTTTTATCATCACTAAGCTGCAAGTTTTGATTTGAAAGCCTCTACAGAAATTATTGTCCCTAATTAGCCTTAGCAGTATTCTTCAAAGTTAAAGCACGTCTACAATTTGTTTCACATGGGTAAGCAGAGATGATGAATATCATTATTCAAGTACCTATTTTAGTGGATGGTTATTGAGACACCTCCTTAACATGAGTTTGAATTATATATCGTTGCAATGCTAATAGACCATTAATAAACTGTTTTTATCAATATCTTATACGCTTCAAATTCGGAATACCATTAAGGAAATCCAGAAAGCAAAAAATTTAATTACACGACTTCTTTTTATCATCACTAAGCTGCAAGTTTTGATTTGAAAGCCTCTACAGAAATTATTGTCCCTAATCAGCCTTAGCAGTATTCTTCAAAGTTAAAGTACGTCTACAATTTGTTTCACGCATAACGCATACCAAATACCAAATCAAATATACAGAAATTATAATGTAACCGAGATAATACACAATACTCACTGTGTGGCGCATGACTTCAGTCCAAGGCGTGGAATTGAGCGGACTGACGCTACCTTCGCCCACAAGAGCCACTATTCTCACCGGAGTAGTTGCATCGTGCTCCGTGACAGCACCATTACCTTTGCTTTTATTCTGCAGCGCAGCAGCTGACACAGGGGAATAATAGGACAACTGGGGAGATGAAAGAGCAGTTGACTGTGAAGATTTTCCGGTGCCGAAGAAGAAGAGGAATTTGCCGAACTGGTGACTACCCGGTACAAAACCGGCGGATTTGGAACTGAAGGAAGTGTATGGTGGTGCTGGTGCATAATTGAGAACACTCATGGTAGGTAGTAGTTAGAGAAGCGAATGAAAGATGTGGAAAAATGGATTTATCAGTTGGGAGAAATTACTAGAAATTTGGAAACAAAAAGTTGAATTGTCTGGGTTAAACGTAATCATCTTCTTAACCATAAAATTTGAAACTCTTTTAGGGAAATTTGCGGCGGAGGTTCTAAATCTTTCAAAAAGGTGCAACATAGTCCCAAAACTTTAAATCATAACAGATATATCTTGTGTACGTCTTTACTCAACGGCATTTGGCATAGAAGTTGACGAGGGTGTTGGACAGATATGGGCAGGAAGAGAATACACCTGTTTTGAGGAGGTGGGCGTGGAGGGACTTGCTTTTTGGAAGGTATTTTTCGTGAGTGTAATCGAGAAGCTTAGTGAAGAGGTGGCGGGATTGGGAAGTTAGAACAGGATTGTAATTCTTAATAAGATTAAGATTCCTCTTACTTTGATGGTGACGCTTGGTTCAAGTATTTAATCATACACGTTGAGCCCCATCACCTCTTTAGTGTATTCAAAGAAATAATAAGATTAAGATTCCTCTTACTTTGCTGGTGACGCTTGGTTCAATTATTTAATCATACATGTTGAGCCCCATCACCTCTTTACTGCATTCGAAGAAATAAGGATGAAGAACATTTACCGCACTAATAATTGAGTTTAAAAAGGGAAAAACAACTGAAATTGCAAAATGATGGAAGTTTTCAGGCTTCTGGTAATCACCCATATAAGATTTAAGCTTTGTTGACTAATAATAGAAGAAGGTAACCTCTATCTCTTTTAAGTTCTAAGTATCTTGTTTTGTCAGAAGTGTAAATATCAATGCATTATTGTGCCGAGATTTTTCATGTTACATTGATAACAAACTGAAGGCAGAAAATGTTGCTTATAAATAAAAATACACTAACAAAAAAATTATTTTATAGCTAAAATTTATTTCCAAGTAAAAATCATTATAAGACAAAATTCAATTTTTACAATTTTTTAAATAATTAAAAATTTAATCATAAGTAAATATTTCACTTTTTAAGTTAAAAAATAGTTATAAGTAAAATATCAATTATGAATAATAAAAATTCTTAATGCGTATATATGTAATTTTATTATTTTAAAATATTCTTAGAATCGCTTAATAATAAATTCTCAATGGTAGATTTGACTTTTTAATTGCATATATCACATATTACATCTAGATTCATATTGTAACATTAATTGAATGCAATAAACTTGATGTCACGAGAATCAATGCTCAATAGTCAATACTACTTAGAGCAAATAACATTACTATTCCTCCTAGTTGAGCCCCATCACCTCTTTACTGCATTCGAAGAAATAAGGATGAAGAACATTTACCGCACTAATAATTGAGTTTTAAAAGGGAAAAACAACTGAAATTGCAAAATGATGGAAGTTTTCAGGCTTCTGGTAATCACCCATATAAGATTTAAGCTTTGTTGACTAATAATAGAAGAAGGTAACATTTATGATTTATCTCTTTAAAGTTTGAAGTATCTTGTTTTGTCAGAAGTGTAAATATCATTGCATTATTGTGCGGAGATTTTTCATGTTACATTGATAACAAACTGAAGGCAGAAAATGTTGCTTATAAATAAAAATACACTTTACTAAAAATTATTTTATAGCTAAAATTTATTTCTAAGTAAAAATCATTATAAGACAAAAATTCAATTTTTACAATTTTTTAAATAATTAAAAATTTAATCATAAGTAAATATTTCACTTTTTAAGTTAAAAAATAGTTATAAGTAAAATATCAATTATTAGTAATAAAAATTCTTAATGCGTATATATGTAATTTTATTCTTTTAAAATATTCTTAGAATCGCTTAATAATAAATTCTCAACGGAAGATTTGACTTTTTAATTGCATATATCACATATTACATCTAGATTCATATTGTAACATTAATTGAATGCAATAAACTTGATGTCACGAGGATCAATACTCAATAGTCAATACTACTTAATCGTTTATTGTAATGATAAGGAGGATTGTATTTCGGAGGTTTCTATGTAACGTGATACCACTATGCATGAGCCACCAAAATTTGGAGATTTTTTTTGGCTGCAACAATTTTTATTTTTCCTTTTCTTTATTGTTTTATCTTTTTATTCCTTTTTGTTTCATTTTCCTTCTAAGTGAGTTTTAGTTGGTCAAGTATGCCTAACCTCGCTTTGGATTTCTGGTGCTAGAAATCAAAGATTCAGGACCATCATCACAACCTAAAAAAGTTTGGGACCTACCCTTGTTTTAAATCAAACTAGGTATAAAATAATTATTTTTCAAAATAGTCACATTTGCCGTCCAAAGATCCCTTGGTGCAAACATTTCAAAAGTCTAGAAACTTTTACGGGTAAAAAAGGATCAAAACTCCATATGCAATTAACTCAAACATGAATTGCAAATAACTTACAGTCGCCTGTGTATTATCCTTCTCATACCATATTACACAGATTTTCAAAGTAATTTTACGCAAAACTATCAAATATATTTTGTAAGATGACAGTTCTAGACTATGGAAAAAGAAGAAGAAAAATTATTTCACTGTCTTCTCTCGTCATGTCCAATATTACAGCAGCTTACTTCGTCGTCAAATATGCATCCAACAAGTTGAATAAGTTTCAATCATAACATCTCTACATACGGACACAATACACTTCCAACCAAGTTTTGTTACATTATACCAATTCTAGACTAGATTATATATAGTATACAACCTTACATCTCTGCAGCAAATGATTTACCACATCCACAGGTTTGTGTAGCATTTGGGTTCTTGAAATTAAAGCCTCCCCCAATGAGTGCATCACTGTAATCCAGTTGCATACCATAAAGTAAGAGAAGGCTTTTTGGATCACAAACTGCATCGTCAGAGAAAGCAAAAGAAAATATCAACAACCAAATGCAGAAGATGAAAAGAGAAGGGGTTAAGAGACAACCAGCAAGAATTTTGTTACACACAGAATCAATTACTTGAACTTCGCTGAACAAAATAAAGTCATTGACGAACATGAGAATTTGCTAAAATTTCAGTGACCAGTATATTTTTTATCCCATTATAAATAGCAGCTTTGCTGATACCAAAAAACTTTAATGAGGGCATCTTGTGATATAGTAAACTTGGAACAAACAAAAGAAATTTCAAATAGATATATCTACGAGACCGTAACTTTCAAACACTAATTTCCTTCACTAGGATAACAGCTCATAGAAATTTCAACTGTGGACTCGAAATCATGCTTTTGATTGCATCATTGCTATGTCAAAAAAATTATGCTAGATAAAAGAAAAATGAATGAACTCTTTCACCGTAGCCATTCTTCATAACAGATGAAGTAACTAGTGCAAAATATGCAGTAATCTTCACGCTGTTTAATCTGATGCTCAAATGATTTACTTATGTATAGGTCTTATAAATCAAAAAGTATCCTTTCATTCATTCTACATGTTAATGCTCAATTCAAACAACCGACGCCTTTAGAAATTTGGATTAGGTCATTAAGCTATCCCCCATTCCAATATCCAATAAATCAAACCTTTTAAAACGTAACAAGATATTTAGAAGGCCAATTCCCAGAGAAAACTTTATCAGGCTCAGGTTTGCATTTTAAAGGTCTTATCCTCAATACATCACCAACTGCAGAATGTCAGGGACAAAAAGGATGGTAACTTGTTTTCCATGGAGAAACATCATATCCTGTCACTATACTGATAATATTTTTTTCACTGACTGGATGGATGCCCATGTTTACCATTGAACTACTGTAGACAGCAGGTTTGCTTAAGTACAGTCAAGTGCAACAGGACATGCAACAGGACAGAAGGATTCAATTTTAAATTCCTTGTAAGGAATTAAATGAATATGCAGTCATACCTATAACAAATCCATTGTATTCAATAACAGAATCGTCGGGTCTAGCATTTTCTCTGTTTTCAAAATCCATAATATAAGACATGCCAGAGCATCCTCCTTGTTTGACTCCAATTCTTAGACATAAATATTCATTTCTTTCAGACCTCAACTTATTGAAGTGCTTCAATGCATTGTCCGTCAAGGAAATTGCAGGTGCAAGTCCTCCAGATGTAGGTGGTGCTAGAACAAAAAAGAGGCTATTAGATAAACTCGAAAACAACAGAGAGAGGCTCACTTCGAGCACATTAGCATAACAGTAACCATAAGTTTGTTCATGCAGACATGGCAACGTGTAAGCCATGCATACAAAAATGCCTTAAAGAAGAGAACTATTGTATGATATTATTGGGTCTCTGATGTTTTTCTAAAAAATCCACGAAGTTTAGTCTAATAAACACTAGAATTTTTATCTTTTGTATGTTCTTTCACAATTCAGAAAGTCATTTTGGTAGAATTTTCTTTTTTGATGGTTCTTGTGGTTCATGAGTCTAAGTGTGGTTCAATATAAATTATTTACCGTTTTAGAAAGTAGAAGGCAGAACACATATAAAAAGAAACTATAATGTCTAATATGTCACTATACAAACAAAATGATTGGACGGAACTCATTCAAACTGGTTCTAGTTATGCATCTTTTAATTCTAAGCTTTATCTTTTTGTCATTTCAATTATGATGGGATACTTGATTTTTTTTAAAAAAAAATTCATTTGAGATCATATCTTCCTCGTATGTAAGAAATTTTAGCCCTTGCTTGAGCCCCATTATTTATTAACTCATTTTTCAACAAATTCATTTTCAACCGTACATTCTTCTAATAAAATAATTTTATACGTACTACTTTTTAACCACATATTTTCCAAAAATTCACTATTCCAAAATCTGGTAATCCAAAAAATGGGGATCAAACAAACCCTTAGTTGTCGACATCCTTCAAGCATAAGATGGATAAAATCTAGGTCTATTATGTTGACAAATTTGGCATGTTTAGAAAATCCCTAATGCGAAGAGCCAGGAATTTACAAACTTGCACCTACCTTCCTCGATGAAAATGGATAGTTGACAGTTTACAAAAATGTATACAAGGTTTTGAATCTGGAATGAGATAAACTAATCCATATACAACTGGTCAAATTTTATGGCATTTGAGAACAATGTCTAAAGATAATGAATAGGCAATCACAAATAAGGGATATTAGGGGTACAGATTTTTTCGTGTGTGCGTGTGAATTGATGGGGTGGGGCCTCAAAGGATTGAAATTAACACATCACATTTCATCAAAGTTACAAGAACTGTTCAAACAATAAAGGCATACTGTATCAAAAACATTTCAGAAATTTAGAGGCAATAGCTTGATTTGTCAACTACAGAGGCCCACCACCCGAGATTTTTGAACTTTATCTAAAGAGGGGCGCAAAGGTAAGGGAAGATAAGACATCTCCACCCCAGATGAATGTTGGCTCAGTGGTGATTTGCTGATGGTTTCTATTTCTAAAGGGAGTTGAGGGATATAGAGAACTTCACCAAGAAGTATTCAGTGAGTAAACCATTTAGATGGCTTTGACCAGAAGCACAACACACAATTTTGAGGTGATACAGCTTGTTTTCGCGGAATCTAGTCTAGATAGTGTGAGGCTAGCGTTAGCAGAAAAATGTAAAGCATGATAAGGATAGTGAATAACTTAATAGAACCTAGAAATTGTTCTAACATGACGTAGCAAAATACACATTAATCCACTTAATTGGCCTCGACGCCACCGGCGTCAGATTTTCACTGCATCACGAAGGCAATAAATTAAACATTCAGAGGCAAAAGAAGTCGTTAAATTGATATAATTCCACGTGTAGGTATTCAAGAAATTTACCTTCCACTGAAGCTGACCTGATAGACAAGAGAGGCCTTTTGCTATTGAAAATTGAAGGTGGAAAACGGAATGAGACCGAAGGAGGAGATACAGATGGAATCGAATTTGATAAGCGGCAAATAGATGGTGGGCATCGCAAGGTACCAGAGAAAACCATTGTTTTTTCCCCTAAATGAACTCTACAGGACTATTCATGAAAATAATGAAGTAAATTCTTGGATGCGTGTGTGGGTGGCACGTGGGAGTATTACTTTGGCTTGTTGTTTCGAGTCGATCATTGGGTAGGTTGGAATAGTTTTCGGATTTTTGTTCCATATAATGTCGTCGAGCTCAACACGTGCTAAGGAGTTAAATGTTTCATTAGGGTTCATTGCTTATAGAACAGATAAATTTGGATGAAATGGATTTCAGCTTATATGTTTGATTTGGCGGAAACGTATTTCACGATTAAGGGT
>CAIGRP010083697.1:0-19882 GCA_903798385.1 Fraxinus cuspidata
CATATTCGATGTTGAACTGGACGTGTGTGTGTGTGTGTGTGTGTGTGAAGACTTATGTAAAATATCAAAAACTCATGCTTGGTTCAATTATCAACCCTCAATAGTCAAATGTCTTCTTTCTCTACTCGTGAGATACACACCCTAAACATATTCTTTCACTCATTTTCCCAATATGTGATCATTGGCTGAATTTTAGACAATCCTATTCCTTACTCTTTTTAGTTTGAGTAGATGTCACTAGTAGCATTTAAACACTTTGATAACTAAACCTATATTTTGACTACTTCAACCTCTAAGACTTAACTATGCTAATTGTCTCTTATTAAATGTTCAGCTATTTCAAACAAGTGCTTAAAGCTCAATCAAAGTATTTAGTGTCTTCTATTTTCATGAACTTGCTTTTTCAATTATGCTGTATGTCTTCTGTTTCATGTACTAGCTTGATCTCTTTTTTAGTTTTCTTTTTGGGATTTTCAATAGGCGTTCTCATTGGGATCTTTTAGGGTAGCTTCGTAACATGGTGGCCTTTTTCCCCTTTTATACTATAATTAGTGCAATACCCCTTACTAAACACTTATTCTTGAAAACTAACCCCTAACTCAAGATTTCTACCTAATCTTCATCCTATTAGTCTTAGATAATTCAAACAAAAATTTTACACATGGATCCCTAATCATATCAATATTTTTCTACACTAGTTCAACCATCTTTAAACCATCTTAAAAGTGTTTAGGGATGTATGTAATAGTGGCCTTTCTTGGTTTTAGAAACTAGGTTCTACTACTTTCAACCTATTCCAACATATGAACCAAAAACTTATTCGTAGTGCAAAAAATATAAGTCTTGTGCGCAAGTAAGATAAAGTTCTACCTGAATAAGCATTAATCAATCCCAACATGTAATATTTTCACAATTCCTAGTATAACACATAATTCTACTATATACATCATTGTTGACAACTCAAGCATACAAAGCAATAGAAGCATAAAAAAATCTTTTTTTCGAATTTTTTATTTTTTTACTTTTTTCACTATATAACACACAACAATTATGCAAAAACAATTAAAACACAATTAGTTAGATGATAATATCCTACCCAAACATAAAACATGCATTGTCCTCGATGTACGAAAATATAGCATTAACTATGCAAATATAAATACAAAGAAGAAAACTGAAGACTCTCCTATATAAGTTAGAGGTGGTGGTAGAAATGGCGAGATAATGCAAGAGCTAGACAATTTTCGTGATTGCATCACCCCGTTGGCTAGTGTTGGTTTGAATGTTCCTCAATGTCACGTTCCTACAAAATGAATAAAATTCTAACATTAGAGATCAAATAACCTGAAACCGTTAATACTTAGCCCAAAACATCTCAAAACCGACAAGAAATTTAAGAGCCAAAGGAGAAATAGAATATGGATGGTAATATTGGAAAAAAATTAAACTACCTATCGTATATCTAGAAAGCATAATAAATAAAAGGGATAGAAGATTGAGTTGCCTCCTAATAAGTGTTTGTTTATAGTCCTTAGCTTAGTTTTGTTGTTTTGGCTACTCAAGAAGGCTTAAAAAGGGAATTTTCAGCCCTACAATGGCTGTACTTATAGATATTCTCAGCCTCATCCTTGACTCTTTAACGCTTAAATTTTCCATATTGATCCTTTATAGTTCCAACCTGTCCACCAATGACTTTTTTTGTTGCGATGACTTGTATAGTCATCCCTTATTTCAGTTTCCACGTTCTTAAAATCCTCAAGGTAAGATGGTAGCCTGAGTGGAGTGTTCATAGTGAAACTCTGTTGTTTGTCTTCTACTCTCAAGATTAGCTCACTTGCTTCAAAATCCAACAAGGCACGACTAGTTGATAAGAATATCCTTCCCAAGATTACTGGTAGCTGATGTGCTTTTTCTATGTCAAGGATAATGAAATTAGTTGGAAAAATAAAGTCTTGAGTCTTGATGAGCATATCTTCATTTATTCTAAAATGGTGCTTTAATGTTCTGTCCGCCGACTGCAAGATTATTGAAGCTGCATTTGGATCTCTCAATCTTAGTTTTCTGTAAAGAGACGAAGGCATCAAATTAATACTTACTTTAAAATCAATGAAAGCATTTATACTATTTAAATTCCCTATAGAGCAAGGTAAGTTGAAACTCCATGGGTCTTTCAGTTTGGACGGGAGCCTGTGCTGTATGATTTCACTACATTTTTTTAGATATTTCAACTATCTTATTTCGGGTAGCTTCCTCTTTTTAGTCAACATCTTCTTTAGAAATATGGAATAGTTTAGAATTTGAAAGATTGTGTTAATGAAAATAATGCTGACATGCAGTTTTTTGAGGATCTCTAAGAATTTTGTGAACTGCCTCTCCAATTTGGTGTTTTGTAACCTTTGAGGAAACGAGACTGTAGGTATAAATATATTGATTGGAATGGTTACTTTAACTTGTGGATTTTCTAAAGGCTTTTGTTAATTCTAGTCTATTAATTCTTCAAACTAATCTACTTGTTCATCGCCCATGATAGGTACCTATTTACTCTCAGTCTCTTCTCATATTGCAATGATCTCTAGCAATTGAACAACACTCCTAGTTGTGATGATTTGAACTTGTTTATCTTTTGGAGACCTTCGTAGTCTTTGAGGAAATGGAATAATTGGAATATAAGTTCATTCACGTGGAGCAAATTTGATCCCTAGCGAGTAGTCCATGTCATTCTCTAGAGCTCTGATAGTCAGAATTTGCTCATGTGGGTTCTTCTCTATGTCGCTATGCAAGGTACCATGTGGTCTATTGGACAATGCAACTGCCATCTAACTTACCTAATTTTCTAAGTTTTGAATAGAAGCCTGATGATTCTAGATTGCAGTCTTAGTCCTTGTGATGTACTTATAAAGTAGATCCTCTAAGGATGACATATTCTCTTATTGTTTCCGCAATTTTGGTAGATTGCCCTTCATCTAATATATGTGACCCTAATTATTAACCCACGATAAGTTGGGCTACTTGTTAAAACCTAGATGATAGGTGTTGGGGATACGGGCTATTTTGTTGCCTCTGGAGATTTTGTGCATAGCTCACTTCTACAGATTGAACCATGTGAGTTGAAGCTAGAAGCCAACTGGCAATGATATTATCTGCCCCACAACCTACACAAATAGGGTCGATCGATGTACCATATTCACATGCTAAGATAGATTGTCAAGTTTCTTTGTTGTTGCTTCCATCTGTGCTGCTAATGTTCTCACTGCGTCAATATTATGCATATCAGTTGCTTTCTTTGCAAAGTCTCTGTTGGTAGGCCAATTATCCTAATTTTCAGCAGTTCTCTCATAGAGTTCATAGGCATTATCATTTTTCATCTCATCATTGAACCGCCTGCTGAAGCATCTGCTATATTGCGAAATTCAGGGTACGTCCATAACAGAAGAGATATACCTGAGCCAGCTTAGGATGTCAAGATTTGGATACTTCTAAAACGAGTTATTGAACCTCTCCTATGCCTCCAGATATGTCTTGAGATCCTTCTGTTTAAAAGTATGAACCTCATTTCGAATTTGATGGACTCAAGACGGCGAAAGGAACTTCATTGTGAATTTTTGTACCATGCCACTCCACGATATGATAATTTTGGTAGGTAATGAATAGCCAAAATAAAAGAAAATATCAAATCTAATATAACTAATAAACTAGAATTAAAACCGTTATTCCCCGGTAACGATGCCAAAAATTTGTTCGGACAAAACCTGCAAGAGTACAGGTTCGTTTACAAGTAATAGATTTAGTGAGTTAAAAGTATCGTCCTATGAGGAATAATTTTAGTTATAGCTTACTAGATATAATCAAATTCAGTTTAATTTAACACAAACGATATTTGTTTTTGTTATAATTCTAATTAAACTACGAAAGCAATAAAAGATTAGTTTTTATCCAAATATGAGATGAATGTATTGGATTTCGGAATCTACATATTGATGTCTAGTTCCAATTTTCGACTTATTTAAGTTATCTTGATTAATGTGTTCAGACAATCAATAATCCGTTAATATCTAATATTCTCTTCTAAGATATATTAAATATATGCTTAACACGACTCGATAATATTTCTAATTTGAATTCATATGCAAAGTACGCATTCAATCACAGGATTATCTCACACAATTGCACATGCCATGAACATTTTTCCTAATATCTATTGGTCCTGTATTAAATACGAATTATTCTACTTATTGTGAAACTCCTAACACTACAAATAAGCAACTAGTTATCTAATTATAACAAATCATTCAAACAACACAAGATTCATGCATATTTAATCAAGAACACAAGAATCAACTAAAAAAATAGTAAGTCTTATATTAAAAACTATAAATCAACGATTTCATCATCCATCCAGTACATAAAAAATATAGCCTAACATTAGCATATGAAAATTACACAGAAGAAAGAGAAATGACATCACCTAAGACAAAGAAACTTGAGAAGAACGTGAAAACTTCAATTCTCTGCTCAAAACTCGAATGTAAAAATCTCTATTTCTCTCGCTCTTCTATGATGAAAACTAGGTTTTTACCTTTTGTGCGGGCCTTTGAATATATAGAATGCAAAAAGATTGCATTCTATAAATTACCAAAAGAAAATAAGATTTTTTTCCAGATTTATGTCTAGGCACGGGCCTAGGTTAACTTAGGGCATGCGGCCTACCTCTTTTGGAAACACCCTTTGAATAGGTTAAGATACGCTCCTCGGCTAGGTGAGGTGTGCGCGCCTAGGGTAGTTTTGGCCTCCTAACAGTTTTCAGTATTTTTGTCATAACCTACTTCCGATATCCAATTAAGGTGATTCAAAGTGCATTGGAAAGAGAACTCAAATGGGTAAATTTGTTCTAGAAAAATCATGGTTTTAATTCGAACATTTAGTATGCCAAAATGGAGCTCAATCTAAGGCTGAAAATTCTAAGCATAACTTTTTCGGCTAGAATTCATGTGTGATGATACTTTGACTATATTTCATCCACTTGACTTCTTTTCTCATCCAATCAACACCTAGTACTCTCAAATCTTCATCATGAGGTTCGTCACAATTTTTGAGTATTTGCATTTTAGTCCCTAAACTTTGGATCTCTTACAATTTAGCTTTTTTCACCATTTTTCTCCAATTTCATCATTTATATCTATTTGTATGTAACAAATACAATACACATAGAATTAAGTCACGATTCACCAAAATAACTAATAAATACTATAATTTAAATGCCCAAATAACTATAATAAATACACTCGTCAACAAACACACAAACAATCACAAATTGAATTCCTTTACTTAGATTTTAGAAAAGGAAACAGATAATACAAGAATATTGTTCAAGAATTGTTGAAGAGATTTAAGATTTCAAGTGTTATTTTCCCTTTTACTTTCTACAATTGGAATTCACGAGATATATTGTTATTTCACATCTTTATGTGATTTTATAATACTCGGCTAATTATCTAGACACCGTGCTAAAGATGAACCCTTTAGTTTGAAATTTTAATGTCAATTTCAAGTTGTTGATGTCGAATACTTGTTTAGCTTGGATGACTGTTATGTTATTAATGCTTTCAATTATTTGATCTATAATTAAATAGATTTGTGGTTTTTATTTTGTTCAAGAGAAGAAATAGGACATTTAACACGTAGTAACAATCATTTTAAAGTGCGATAGTGGATAGAGTTGCACGCTTGTGTTTTGCATGATCTTATTGTGAATGTTTCTGGGATTTAATTCATTTTCATATATTCGCATCATTCAAGAGATATGGTAGGATCTTTTGTGAGAATAGTTTAAAATTACTCAAGAAAAAATATTAAATAAATTAGGAACGCTAATTATCAAGTCTAAATAAGTATTGATACTTGAATCGATTTTGAAGTAAAGAAATATGAGGGGCCTAGGGGTCCAAGTGATATTTAATTAATTGAGTTTTCATAAATGCTTGATAGTTTAGTTAACCGTTTTATATTTAGTTAGCTATAGAATTTAGTGTGCAATAATCAATCACCATAAAATTGTGCTATTTCAGTTAAAGTTAATATTATTCGCACTTGTTTGGCCCCCATTAAACTTTAATTCATTTTTATTTCTCCTTTTAACAAATATACATTCTATCAATAAAATAATATTACACATAAACCCAAAAATTTCCTTACTTTTTAACCACACATTTTTAAAAAAACACTATTCTAAAATCTTTTTTTTTTTTCAAATAATGGAGCTCAAACAAGGGTGTTGCAGTCATTGTGAAAACGATCATTTAATCACTTTTTATTACTAGTAGAAAGTTAAAATTGCATTTAACACTTAAGCATGTTTATTAATTTTTAGCTTTTGTGCGCCAGCATTTTATACTTATTCTCGTATTCACATTGTTGTAATTATGCCCTTTTTTTTTTTTGCCGATTCGATGGTTTAGCCATGCGGCCGCATAAATGTTACAGCTTGAAATCGCAAGATCATGCTCACCCTCAGTAGAGCAACTAGGGGTTGTACACATCATGGGTTTTAAACTCTTAACATCCCTTTTTATTTCATTACCCTCATTTTACAATGAAAATTCGAACTCTCTCCTCCCACAAAAAAAAAAATTCAATAAAAAATTACACATGTTTGCTCTCAAATTCAATAGCTCAACATCCAATAGAGTGCATCAAAAGAGAAAATTTAAATCTTCCATCACAATTCCAAATTATTCAAAATCAAAAGAGATAAAATTCTGCCAAAAGAAAAGCCCCGTCAGCAATGGAGAAAGGAAAGGGTAAGGCCCCAGAGAATCTTCCGCCTCCATCTTCGACACACTCCCGATAAGTCTCTAGATCCCTTATATACTCTTTTGTCCTATTTTTCTACATAGAGGACGTTGTCTAGTTTCAGTTTTGGGGTGAAAAAATCAGTTGAGTTTGTAGTTTTTTAATATATTGATATAAAAAACACATGAAACTTAGACCAAGTGGAATTAATATCCAATGATGAAATTTGTGTCTATCTAATATCAAATTTTGAATTGATTCGTGACAACATTTAAATATTTACTTATTACTTGAACTCCGTTGTTTCATATTTGGCTCTTGAAAAAATGAGCACGGCTTCATTTTTTATTACACTTGTTTTGACTTAGAGATTTTATCTTAATCTTGTGACTATAAAAAGAGATTTTTTACTAACATTTGAGAGGAAAAAGATTTGATTCACAAACACATTATCAATCCCAAATTGAATACCTTTTTACTTGAATTTTGGAAAAGGAAGAAGAGAATACAAGAAGATCATTCAAGAAGTTTTGAAGAGATCTAAGAATTATTTTCCTTTTTTCTTTCAATAACTGAATTCAGGTGATATATTATTATTTCACATCGTGTTTGTGTAATTTTATGATGCTCGACTAATTGTCTAGACACAACAATGATGATGAAAAATATATTTTAATGTTAATTTCAAGTTTTTGATGTCAAATACTTGTTTGGCTTGAACGAGGGTTATGTTATTAATGCTTTCAATTGCTTGATTTATAATTAAATAGATTTATTATTTTATTCTATTCAAGAGAAGGAATAGGAAGATTAGCATATTGTAACAATTATTCTAAAGTCTGATATTAGATAAAGATATATTATTATACTATGCATCATCTTATTGTGAATTTTCTTGGGATTTCATTCATTTTATATATTCGCATCTTCATATTAGGGTCATATGTGAGTATAGTTTTAATATTACTCGAGAGAAACTAGTAAACAAAATAGGAATATTTATCATCAAATCTTATTAAGTATTTCAATTACTTGAGTTGATATTAAAGTGTATAAATATTGGAGGATTCGAGGTCCTACTGGTTTTCATAAATGCTTGATAGTTTAGTTAAAAGGTTCTATATTTAGTTAGTTATAGCATATAATTTGTAATTATCAATCTGCATAAAGCTGTGTTATTTTCATTAATGTCAATAATATTAATCAAAATCTAATTAAATACTCAATACTTAGTGAGAACGATCTTTTTTCACTATTTATTATGTTTTTACGATACCATATACTTGAGGGATTTTAACAAACAAAATTGAGTAACGTATAAGAGGGTATTTCATTGTTTTAAAGATTGTGAAGTGACCAATACAAACTTTGTAACCAATGACAAGAAAATTGAAGATTATAGTATGAAGAGCCAAATTTCAAAGTCAAGTGTTATGAGCTTTTGATTTGGTTCTGTTAAAATTAATTGGACAACAATGTAACATACTTGTAAAGGGGTGCAAAGATGGACGTCAAGGCATGCCGTGGTGAAAATATAAATATATCCAGTTAGAGGCATAAGCCGTCCTTTGTACGCTTATTTTATATTGGAGCTAAAAATTTGTTGCGCTACTTTACAAGTGGACAGTATCGTGACAAGTAATAAAATGAATGTGGATTCAACTATCATTGCCATTAGAACTAAGTGCTTAATTAGATTTCCAGTTAATACTAACATTAATTGAATAGCGAAATTACTTTGAGATTGATGATTTATATTAGCAGACTAATTATCTAACTGACTAGGAAACAGTTATAAAACTCACTTACTGGTTTTGAATCTCCTAGTCTTCGATTTTAATATTATTCCAATTTATTTGGGCTTGATGATCAATGTTCCTAATTTATTTAATAATATCTCAAATAGAATTAAAAATATCCTCACATATAACCGACTATATCTCCATAAATGATGTGAATATAGGAAAAATTGCAACAACGGTCCCAATTCTTTGGGTATTTCGCAGATTTTACCCTAAAATATCAAGAAGAACGAAGCACATCAAGAATCAAATTAGAACAAATATAACTTTTCGACATTTGTGTGCTTTGAATTTGAGAGTTTACAATACGTATTAAACAATTAGAATTAATTACTAACTTAATACCACACAAAACATAAAGGGCGTGTTCTATTTACCATTTTCAAGCCGTTTTCTGATTTTTCAGAACAGTCTCTTTCCCATTTTTGAAAACGTTTTTTTGAAAACAAGTTAAAAATTTATAAAAGAAACACAAAATGACAAATTTGTCATTTTGAGAGTTTTCAGTTATAATCAAGTCAAAATTTTCAAAACGCGTTTGATGTTTTCAAAATGTCAAAAATAATACATTTTCAACAATCTAAAAATAGACACTTAAAACACAAAATTCAAAATGAATTCAAAAGTCAAAACACAAAATTAAAACACAAAGAGAACAACCCCTAATTTATCGCAATGCTTGGAAGGGTCATTAGGTAGCAATGAATGCGAATGGGGATCAACTACTATTTCCCATGCAAAAAACAACAAGATGCTAATTTTGTGGTCAAGTGAAAAAAAGAATTCACTATAACAAAAGTAGTTTTTCACGGCATTCGTATACAGTGAGCATACAAGGCATACCGTAAAAATAGACTATTAATGGCATACTTAAAATGTATCCTGTAATAATCGAGTTACTTAGCCTTTGTTTGAGCCTTATTTTTTAGGGAAAAAAATGCATTCTTGAATAGTGTTTTGATCACATTTCAACTACACATTCTTTAATAAAATAATATTACATGCAAACTCAAAATTTTTCCTTATTTTTTAACTACATATTTTCCATCAATATACTATTCAAAAATAATTTTTTTTTTTTACAAAAAGGGGGCTCAAACAAGCCCTAAACTTATGACACATTAATTAATAGCATGTCATACAATTAGCTTGCAAACAATTGTTGAGTAGATGCATGACTTTAGCGGTTAAATGTTATACTCTAGTATGAGTTGGTGTGTGCTCAAGTTTGCTTGGTTGTTTAATAGAGTCTCGACTTTATGACTAAGATTATTGTATTGACAATATGATTAATGTATCTTTATTCAAGGGAACTTTTAATGAACGAAGATATCTTGAAATTTTGAATTTTTACATATATATATAGACATTATATCTTTCAAAAAGTAGAGCAAAACACTTGAAGATACACTAATAAATATCTTTAACATAAGAAAAGTAATTAAAAAGTCATTTTTAAGCACATTCAAAAAAATATATATACACACACACACACACACACTTTTGTAGGACGTTCTTATATCCATGAGTGGTAGGATCGTCTATCATTTTGTCATAAGTAATATTAACTTTGTTTCTCTTTCTTATTTTTCTCAAATCACCTGCTCAAATAATGATATAAGCGTTGATGTCAAATTTTATTTTTACTTTGTCTCTCTCTCTTGCTTTTTATCAAATATAGTTTTTAATCATTTTATCTGTCTTATTTTTATTCGAAAGTTATATGTGAACTTGTATTGTTATACCAGAGAAAAAATTCTGGAAATTAATTTTATTTAATTAATTCATTACATATTTCAAAGGTACATATTGTGACAAACTTTATTCATAATATAAATTACAAAACTAAATCTAACCTTTTATTTTTAAATTTTTTTTCAAAAAAAAACCCAACAAATGTAGGAATTTAACCTGGGGCGAATATAAGAAAGTACAGCCCAAGGCTGCCAAGCCCAAATCTATAATAATTGAATAAAAAAACAAATAGAGCCCATTAGCCCACCACAACCAATTTCATTTGTCAGCCCCAGCCCAATCTTCTTTATGTGAAAATTACCTCAAGTGGAAATTACATGGAGGCCTACATTTAAAGATTGCATTTCAAAAATCAGAATTGTAGTTTATATATACAAAAATCAGATGATAATACAATTTTTAATATTAAATAATAATATTATTATAAAATTCAATTAATTATATACCCACATCTCAAACCCTAATATTCTTATTCATTTTTCTCTTTCTCAATCTCTCTCTGCTCTACCTCTCATTCTCTCTCTCTCACACACCACCACCACCACTGGCAAAGATGCTGGAGAAAAGGGAGCGGTGATGTATGCCGCGCGAGGCCGTAAAAGAGGCTTCTCTCCATTTGCTGCAGATCTAATACCACAAACTTCGACCACAATCTCTCTATTTATTGCAGATCTTGTGGCTTTGGGTTAGGGATATTATGGTTGGTGTTGGTGTTGGTGTTGGTGGTGGTGTCGTGGTTGTGGTGGCTGGTTGGTGTTGGTTCCAAGCAGTGCGCCTTCTCAGGGTTGGCTGTTGTTTTTGTGTTGGTGGCGATGGTGCAGTGGTTATGGTGGTTGGTTGGTGTTGAGGGCAGCGCGGGTGATGGTGATAGTGGTGGTGGTGGTGGCGACTATGGTGGAGATGGTGAGATGATGGTGGCGGTGGCTGTGGTTGTGGATTGGTGGCGATGGCGGTGGCGGTGACAGTGGTGGTCATGGTGGTGACGACGACGATGATGGTAGGTTCTGGGATTTTTTGGTTGGTAGTTGTGGTGTGGTGGAGATAATGGTTTTGATTCTTAGTACAAGCGGTGGTGGTGTGGTGATTCTGGTGGTAGTGATGGGGCTGTGTTGGGTTTGGGTTTTATAAAGATGGATTGTGACCAATAAGTTGGTTAATTTGGTGCCAATAAATAATATGTAACCAATTATTTGAGATTGTGACCAATGAATTGAATATTTTACAAATTTTTAATATTAAATAATAATATTATTATAAAATTCAATTAATTATATACCCACATCTCAAACCCTAATATTCTTATTCATTTTTCTCTTTCTCAATCTCTCTATGCTCTACCTCTCATTCTCTCTCTCTCACACACCACCACCACCACTGGCAAAGATGCTGGAGAAAAGGGAGCGGTAATGTATGCCGCGCGAGGCCGTAAAAGAGGCTTCTCTCCATTTGCTGCAGATCTAATACCACAAACTCCGACCACAATCTCTCTATTTGTTGCAGATCTTGTGGCTTTGGGTTAGGGATATTATGGTTGGTGTTGGTGTTGGTTCCAAGCAGTGCGCCTTCTCAGGGTTGGCTGTTGTTTTTGTGTTGGTGGCGATGGTGCAGTGGTTATGGTGGTTGGTTGGTGTTGAGGGCAGCACCGGTGATGGTGATAGTGGTGGTGGTGGTGGCGACTATGGTGGAGATGGTGAGATGATGGTGGCGGTGGCTCTGGTTGTGGATTGGTGGCGATGGCGGTGGCGGTGACAGTGGTGGTCATGGTGGTGACGACGGCGATGATGGTAGGTTCTGGAATTTTTTGGTTGGTAGTGGTGGTGTGGTGGAGATAATGGTTTTGATTCTTAGTACAAGCGGTGGTGGTGAGGTGGTGGTGTGGTGATTCTGGTGGTAGTGATGGGGCTGTGTTGGGTTTGGGTTTTATAAAGATGGATTGTGACCAATAAGTTGGTTAATTTGTTGCCAATAAATAATATGTAACCAATTATTTGAGATCCACTGGTTACTTAACTTATAAAATGGACCAATAAATAATATGTGAATGATAAATTGTGACCAATAAATAATATGTGACCTAAAAATTTGAGTTGTGACTTATACAATTTGTGATTTGTGACTGATAAATAAATTATGACTTATAATTTTTTTTATTTGTGACCGATGAATAATTTGTCACCAATTAATTCAATAATTTGTGACTAAATAATATAGAATTGTGACCTTAATATATTGAATTAATAAAATATTTTTTGATTAATTATTTCATAAAATAAAAGTCAATTAATATCTGATTTTTGAATTTTGAAACCTTGTTTCTTAGTTTTGAAATGGACTATACTTAATCTCTAACATATGAAATATAAAAAGACATAAAACCCTAATTCCTTTTTCAATTTATATTTACCCCTAATTCAATTTTGGCATTCATTTCTTCCACAATCGGGTCGATTTTCTCTGCAATTATTCTTCTCATTTTCTTATCATCATCTTATCTCCTTCATGAAACCCTAAAATACACCATTGTCATTCACTTGAACACTAATTTGGTTGAAGTGAGTAATCAAATCTTAGAATGAATTGTTATATAGGGTACAGAACATTACTCTCGCAACAGATGAAGCTTCATGCTACTGTATGCTTAAAGATATATAGTTGTAGTTATTAGATTTCCTCTGGACCTATTTAAAATTTTGACCATAGTTGAGGGACCCATGTGCAATTTTAAAATTAAATATTTAATATTATCAAGTAAAGATTTAAATATTTAATTTGATTTTTAATAATATCATGTTGTTATAAATAGATAAGTATTATCATATTATAAGTAGATAAATATTATCATGTTGTTGCAAGTGGATAAATATTATCGGATAAAGATAACATTATCCTCACTTTCAACATTATCTTCACTTTTCAAGTTCAAAGTTCTATTATATTTGGATTTCATATACATCAACAGATTACTATATAAAGGTGCATGATTTTCAAGAAAATTTCACATCATTTCTTTCTTTCTTTTCTTTCTTATACACACGAATACATAATATTCATTACACGGGTCAAAACTCTAAGTTCCCATATTTTCATTATTCCTGCAAGATAAAGGTAAGTGTATAAGTGCTTTTACGTAGTATGGAACTATATGTGTATCTTATTTTTTTGGAACATTGATAATGGGATTCCTTATGTATGTTCTAAGATTGGATCAGGAGTATAGTAGCGCTACACATGAAAATTCCATACCTCCTATGTTCGATATAAATTTTCGTCTCTCTATGAATGTATGAAATTCCTTAAAATATGTATGAAATATTAATCCACATACTTGTATGTTTATTAAGATTTTCATCTTACCCCTCTAATCTCCTTTCACGAAATTAATGGCTTGAGGCAGTCATACATAGGAAGGCTGGCGGAGTTGCAGAACAATAAAAAGAAAAGAAAAAAGAAAAGAGATCCACCAAGCTTTTATTCTTCTTCATTTTGTTTCAAGTAGTTATTATTTGTTTAAAACTTCACTAGATGTTATATTTGGAGATACCTCAGTTTCTTGGCCCAGTTTGCTGTAATTAAGCTTGTGTTACTTCCGTTTCTTTGGCCTAGTTGAATGGTTTGTGGAAATCGTGTTTCATACTTACATGCCTCTTCTATTTCTTGATCTTGTGATCTAGCCGTTCACCTGGCCAGCTCTCAGCCGTCTGATTTGTGGCCTTTGGTCTTCGTGCCTCAAAACCATCCTTGGCTTTTCATTTTGGGATTACTGTATTTGTTGTGTGTGAGATGGTTCTCTGTGAGTTAGGGTTCATCTCTTCTCTCTGCCATTTGTAAATCTTAGTGTCTATTCTTTCAATCTCTGTAGAGTCTGAATAATAAGGCAGATATTACACTTGGTGTATAATATCTGATTCGTAACGGTTCTTGGTAATTTTAGTGGAACTAGAGCAAAATTCAAGTTTGTGGATGCTCAACGGGTGAGTAGGCCATTTGGCTGAACATCCGGACCCTTTGGGCGAAAAGTTTTTTGCAATTTACAGTTTTTATTCATGTTCTTTGAGAACTCCGAGACCAACAAGTGGTATCAAAGTTTTCTTGTGATGAGATCTGTACTAGTGTTCGGTTTTTAAGAGACCCTACTACAAATCTTGCAATTTCTAAAGGGTTCTTGTGAAAAACCAAAATTTGTGAGTTTTTCTTGTTGATTCAATTTTTTCTTGAGAAAAACCTTTAAAGACTTAAGTATTTTTGAACGGATCTCTGTGACCTTGGTATAAATTGTTTATGTCCTTGGTTATCTCCATTGATCTGGCTTTTATATTGAGTTTGTGGCAATTTTGATCCTACTCAGTTCTGAGTCGTGGTGACCTTTTTTTACTCGTACTGAATTAGTTAAGTTGACTCGTTTCGATTTCGCCGAGTTCACTCTGAGTCTTTGTGACTCGTTGCTTCCTGCATCCAATCTGAGGTTTTCTTGCATGCTTCTGGTATTCTCTAAAAACCCCTTACTATTTGTAGTATTGTGTCATTCTCTGAAATCTGTTATTAAGGTAAGTAATCCTTCTCTGCTTTTCTTTGTCCAATATCTCATTAGAGGACATGGGAATCTGAGGAAGTAGGGGAACAAAGGGTTACCTCTCCTTAAACATTTTTAAGATTGACAATTTACTTGATATAACTGTCTATGTCGATCAGTAGTTTACTTTGATAGAATTTTATAATATTTGAAGTTCTCTTATCTCTCATACTGTAAATACTTGTTATATACTGTGATAAGTGTGTTTTTATACACTTATTAGGCACTTTCAGGAGCTATTTATTGAAGAAATTGAGTGGATTCCTATTCAAAATTATGTAATTATGGTGCTTGTAGGTCAAAATTCCAAGTTGGTGGATAAATGAGCTAAAGGAAGGAAAAGAGGACCAAAAGTGCAGAATAACATGACTTTGGGGACCAAGATGTACAAGTGCTGAAATTTGAGGACTGAGGCTGTAATTGTCACTAGGTTTTGTTTTAAAAACCTGATTTGGGGCAGATTGTGAAAGGGGGGATTTTGGATATTAAATCAAGGTTTTGAAGAAATCAAGTTTGGCTACATGAAGGATTTTGGCAAGGTTTTGAAGAAATCAAGTTCTAGCTCTACAAAAGGGTTTTATCTTTAAACTTTGATTTTTCTCAATTTTTTTGTCAAATTTGTAACGTATTAGTATAAATCTTCTTGTTTTTTCATCATATGTATAAAATGAGCTAAGTTTATTGTGTTGGAATTTATGATGTAGCTTAACCTAAATTTTTATTAATATAGATATATTTTATTTGTTGATGCTTACATTACCATTGTCTTTGTGTATTAATTATTGTTTTGCATTTCCCTCATTTATTGGATCAATAGATGAATAGGTTAGGTGGTTTGTGCAATTATTGAGATATATACTCCTAACCCTAGGTGACCCTATGAGTTATTTTCTCCATCATTTCATGCAATTGGTTAGGTTTTTATCAACATAGAGATATTGTGGATAAACTTGATCGATTAGGGTTAATTTCACTCAAGAGAGGTAATTACTTAAATTGGAGAATCGGGTCTAACATATATATTGGTGATTTGCATTTCCGTGTTATTGTTGAGATATTAATGAAACAAAGGTTAAGTGAAGTCGTAAATTCCTACTCAATTGAAATCTAAAATCTACAACTTTCACAATTGTTAGTTTAAAGTTAATAAAAAAGAAAAGTTAAGATTAAAGTTTAAGTTTAATTGTGTGTGTCTTTTTTCACTAAATTGAATCAATTCTCGTGTAATTGGAAGAAACACTCTTCAAGGGATCGACTCGGAAGTAAAAAGTCCATTTTACTACTTGACCGCGATCTCGTGCACTTGCAGTGTATATTTTTAACGAACACTCTGTGTAGCATATTATTTGATTCTTGTGTATTTATCTATAATCATGACCACTGTACATAAGTTTGAAGTAGAAATCTGGAGGATGACTGGAGACTTTAGTTTATGGCGACAAAAAATGAGGGCTCTGTTATTACAACGGAGGTGTGCTGCTACCATTGATGGAGCTTAGCCTCCTGAATTTAGTTTTTATAGGAGACAAGAGTTAGATGAGATTGGTCTGAGTTCCATTTTTCTTCACTTATGTGATACTGTTTTTAGGAAAGTTGGGGAAACCACTAATACACTGGGTCTATGGACTAAGTTAGAATCTCTCTATCTTACTAAAAGCATGCCCAACAAATGCTATCTTCTAAGATAGTTTTACAATTTTAGATTCAATCCTTCTTCTACACTAGAAGATAATATTGATAAATTCACTAGACTTGTTCAAGAATTGACTGACTGTGATGAAAAATTATCTGAAGATCAACAAGTTGTGGCTTTGTTGAATGCGCTAGGTGATAGATATAGAGACCTTAGAAATACTTTGGAATATGGAAGAACTGAGCTTACTATTGATATTGTTATATCATCCTTAAGGAACAGAGAACTTGAACTAAAATATGATTTCAAGGACTCTGAGTCTAATGAAGCTTTGAATGTAAGGGAGAAACTTAATCAAAATAAAAAGGTGGAATCAATGCAATTACAATTCCCATAAAAGAGATAAACCTCAATTGTCTAAGTTCAGGAATCAAAACAAGAATCAACCAAAATCTAAGCTGCAAGTTAGAAAATGCTATTACTATAGGAAGACTGGACACCTAATCAAAGATTGTTTTAAAAAGATCTTTGATATGAAAGATAAACATAATTCTAATGGGTCTGTTGCTGTTGCCTGCAAAAATGAACATGATATTCAAGGGGTTGTCCTTGTTAATACCAATAATAGGAACCCAAAAGAATGTGTTCTTGATTCTGTTGCACTTTTCACATGTGCCCTAAAAAGGACTGGTTTACTGAACTTGTTGATCTAAATGGAAGACAAGTTCAGATGGGAAATGACATGAGTTGTCAGATAAGGGGAATAGGAAAAGTGAGTCTTCTAACAGACAACAACCATATACTTTAACTTGATAAAGTTAGATATGTACCTGAACTGAAAAGGAATCTTATTTCCTTAGGAAAATTAGATGAAGATTATGATATAAGAATTCATAAGAGCTTTATAAAGCTGCATCTTAATCATAAAGAAATCATTTTTTTGCCCAAGAATTCTAACTGATAACAACCATATACTTGAACTTGATAAAGTCATATATGTGAACAGAAAAGGAATCTTATTTCCTTAGGAGAATTAGATGAAGATTATGATATAAGAATTCATAAGAGCTTTATAAAGCTGCATCTTAATCATAAAGAAATTATTTCTTTGCCCAAGATAAATGGTATCTATACCATGCAAGCTGAACCTTTATTAGGTTACAACTCTGCTGCTGTGAATTCTAACTCTGATAAGTCTTTAATCTGGGAGGATGAACATGACCTTATTAGAAAAGGTCGGGTGTATGATTCACAATTCTAGTCTTTCAAAATTCTTTTAGGGAGAAGCTTTAAAAACTGCTACATATATCATAAATAGAAGTCCTTCTAGTGATATTGATTTTCAAGTTCTTGAGAAACTGTGGTCTAATACTGTGCCTGACTATAACAGACTTAAGGTTTTTGGTTGTGCTGCTTATTCCTATCATAATGAAGGGAAACTTGAACCAAGATTTTTGAAATGTATTTTCTTGGGTTTGGGGAAGAGACCAAAGTGTATAAACTTTAGGTTAAATGTAAGAATGGGTTCCAAGTGATCATCAGCAAAAATGTAATCTTTAATGAAAGTGACTTCCCTTGCAAGGCTATATCTAAAATAGAATCTGTTACATTTGCACCTATAATAGAAACTATTCTTGAGAATCAAACTGATAACTACGAAGACTCGATTGAGGTGGAGTCTACTCAATCTGAAGTGAATCAAGATCTAAGTAAACCTGATGTTGAAGCTGAATCTACTAAATCTTCTCTGGTTGACTATCAACTGACTAGAGACATAGATTAAAGGAATAGAATTCCTTCCTCTAGGTTCAGTAGTGATGATTTTGTTACTCTTTTCTCTGCTCTTGACTCTTTGAATTCTGAACCTTCTACTTTTGAAGAAGAAGTAAATTGTTCTGAATCAAGATTTTGGAAAGAAGCTATGAATGAAGAAATTGAGTCTTTAATCAAAAACAAAACTTGGATTCTGGTTAATAAACCTGAAAATCAAAAGGTTGTTGACTGTAAATGAATTTTTAAAATCAAAGAAGAGAACTCTAATACAGGAGGTAAAAGATATAAAGCTAGACTCGTTGCCAAAGGATTCACTCAAAATGAAGGGGTGGATTACAATGAAATATTTTCTCATGTTGCTAAATATACTTCCATTAAAATCATGCTTGTTCTAACTGCTCATTTTAACTGGGAACTTGATTGCCTTTTTGAATTGGGATCTAGATGAGACCATTTATATGAGACAGTTTGTAGGTTATGAAGTAAAATCTAATACTCATAAGGTCTGTTTGTTGAAAAAATCCCTCTATGGCTTGAAGCAAGCTCTCAGACAATGGTATAAAAGGTTTAATTCCTACATTGAAACCTTAGGTTTTGTTAAGAGCAATTATGATTCATGTTTCTTTTTCAAAGGGTCAAGAGGACCTGAATCTATTTACTTGCTTTTTTATGTTGATGATATGTTACTTGCATGTCAAAATAGATCTAAAATAGATTTTATTAAGTCAAAAATAAAATCTAAGTTTGAAATGAAATATCTAGGACAAGCTAAAAGGATTCTTGGCATGAACATAGAAAGAAATAGAATTGATTGCATTTTTTGTTTAAGACATTGTGCATATATAAAGAAAATACTTGAAAGATTTATTATGATTGACTGTAAACCTGTTTCTTTGCCCATTGCAAATCATTTCAAACTATCTAGTGGACAGTCACCTAAAACTAATGAAGAGTTTAAAATGATGGAAAATATTCCTTATGCTAAAACTATTGGGTCTATAAAGTACCTTATGGTCTGCACCAGACCTGAATTAGCTCATGGAATAAGTATTCTAAGTAAGTTTATGGCAAATTCTGGTGAAACATTGGTTGGCTATGAAATGGATGCTAAAATACTTTAAATGCTCAACTGAATTAGGCTTATTGTTTAAAAAATGTGATGAAGGCATTATTTTGAAAGGCTACACTGATTCTAATTTTGCTGGAGATTTAGATAAAAGAAGATCTACTTCTTCTTATGTTTTCACTTTGTGTGATGGGTGCATTAGTTGGAAACCTTAATAGCAAAAAATGGTTGTCTTGTCTTCTATAGAGGCAGAATATATAGCTGCATGTGATGCTGTTAAGGAAAGTCTTTGGTTAAGAGGGTTACTAAGTGAAATTGGATTTGTGATTAATTCTGTTAAAATTTATACTGACAATCGAAGTGTTATACATCTCATCAAAAATCCCATGTATCATGATCTAACTAAACATGTTGATATAAAGTTTCACTTTGTGAGGCACATGGCTGAAACGGGTCTGATTAGTCTAGAAAAGATTCCAACTGAATTCAATCCC
>CAIGRP010083698.1:0-22080 GCA_903798385.1 Fraxinus cuspidata
ATAAAAGAAGATAATGAATGAAAATTACATAGTTATCTGTTTGAGAGTTGGATTTGTTCTTTTTTCTTCTATGTTCTCTTTTCCCTTTTATACTCCTTTGGTAGTTTTTCCTTTGTAATGTTATTTGAGAAGCGGTTAAAAAAGGCTTATCACCCAGTAACCACCCACTTTCTTCATGATAGATGATTTGTCAATAACTGATGCTTATCGTCCTGTAACCACCCACTTCTTCCATAATGGATTATTTGTCAAAAAACCATCCTTAACCGATGCTATTATTCATGACGTTTAACCGTTCCTGATTGAGGTCATTGAATCGTGGAATGAATTGTTTCAAAAACCGTCGCTTTAAATAATAATAAGAAAGGCGCTATGCTCTCTTGGATCTTGGGCGTCTCGTATTCCTGGGCGATGACGCTCGCTCAGACCTTGGGCGTCTTACCGCCTGGGCGATGATGGGCCCCCGCTATATGACTCCGTCTTGAGTATTGTCTTGAGACTTTATATTGTCTTGTTTGGGCCAATCCTTCGAATTTTTTAACTGGGCTTCCATCTTTGGACAATTTAATTGAGTCTCATTTTTATGCGTCAACAACTTTATCTCTTTTTGTATTGAATGACAATGAACCTGATTATTTATTCATTTATTTTAATCCAAGATTAGTAATTTAGTATTTCTTACATTTCTTGATTAATTTTGATAGCCATTGTATTATTTCACAGCTAACAATTAGATAGTTAGTTGCTTATTGTACTGTTAGAAGGCTCACAATAAATTTAGAACACTACAAGATTAATATACAGACAATAGCTGCTAGGAATAACAATATAGCGTGTGGAGCACATATAGACAATTTAAATTTTATTTCATTCTAATAGTTCGTATCGGTACTATGAATACACTCGATTTGTTATTAAAATAGAATTAATTTGTCTTGACTAAAATAGTTAAATATATTAGTTTTATTGAATGTCGAAAATGGATGACTAAGAATAGAACACAAAACAATAATTAAAGTAGATAACAATATGCGGACTCTAAATATAATATAATCATCCATTCATTGATACAAACTCTAGTTTTACAATAATTTTAGATTAATTTAGCATAATAATATCAAAATCTCTCGTGTGACAAAATTTGAATTTCATAGACTAATAAATTTGAATTAGATTATTCCCTATAGAATGATACTCTCGTCTAACTAAAATTGTTACTTATCAACGATAACGTACGCTTGTGGGTTGCACGAACAAGTTTTGGTGTCATTGTCGGGGAATAAAGTATTTAATTTGAGTTTATTAGTTTATATAGGATTTGAATTATCTTTTATTTTGTTTTCGGCTATTAATTACACATCTAATCTCTCTTGGTTGTTTTTTGTATTTTATGCAAGATTTTGAAGAAATCGAGCGCTTATCATTGGATTTTGAGATCAAAAGAACTTTCAGACAATAAAGAATAAAATAGAAAGAGGCAAGAGAAATGGCAAAAAATCAAAGGTTTAGTTACCACCAGATCACCGGAACGTCCAATTCCGCCAAGAATGGTTGCCACCATTAGAGAAGCTCTTGGGGACTACGTAAATCTCATACTAGCTCCTCCTATGTAATCAGCTATTATTTATCCACTATATTACACTTATGAACTAATTATGTTCTACAAAATTCTCTTGGGATTTAGGTACATCGTAAACCATTTGTTTAAGTGCCATGGCTAAGAGGTCCCAAATGTAGCAGCATTCCTTGCTAGTAGGATCATCACTATTTCTCCCCAGAATTGTTAAAACCATGCGCCCACTACTCACTAATTCATCTGAAAGACACTTTAGGAACATTGAGAAGTCTTTTTGAAATTGCTCGTAGTATGCTTGGATCACGCTTGAAGGACTTGTACTTGCCAAGTATATGTTTTCTCTGTTCATCTCCACCCCTTTAGGAACTTGACAAACGTATAAATTAAATAAACAAAAAAGAGATACTACAAAAGCGTCGAAGCTGTTAATTTTACTTTTATGTAAATACAAAAGCGACGAAACCATAATTCAAACAAATACTTTTACTTCTTATGTAACAATTAAGCTTTTAGATATTATTGTTTGTTAATGGAATATGAGAGCAAGTAGGGATTCTAATTATTTTATAGTGAAACTTTCCGTCACTCATTTATAAAACTTATGCATGTGTCATGCTATTGATGAAAGCTAAATTTAATATGCACATCGATTTAATATGATGTTGAAATAGATGGGACGACAACACAGACACAGTTTGTGCATTCAATTTTGTGTCACTGCTTATTTATAAAACAAAATGAGCATGTTTAAGATTTGATGAAAAAATATTTTTTATATGCATGTGTGGGAACGTGTTAAAAATACAATAACTATGTAATTCTCAACAAATTTAAGGTCAAGAAGTTTAATTACTTGAGACAGCCACATAAGACTAGGAAGAATGAACAAAATGTAGACTTCTAGTAGGACAAAGCCTGTTATAAAATGAACCAAGTACCCCAATGAAAAAGCATGGTCCAAATTCAGATCCCATTTCCTCGCTTAATTCTTCTTGGACATGTGGTAAGGACCGAAAAATGGAGTTAAAATCATTTCCGGGAAGATTGTTCAAGTATATTTGAAATTCTGGCGATGATTGACGACCAAAATTTTTTCTTCTTTTGTCGACCATTTTCATAACCTCGGTTACTACGAACAAAGCATTTGGCCCAGAAGAACAACCAAGATTCGCTATGCATATGGTCATGAGGAATTTGTTTCCATATACTCCAGTAATCTTCTTCTATTATTTCCTTAGTCATGAATATTGCTTTTCGTTGCCATAGTTAATCTTAGGTTAATTTTGATTAACATATTTTTTTAAAATTAAACAAATAGTACATACATTAAATGAGCATGCTCCCACACCTAAATTTGTGCGAATTTGTTGGTAAGAATTATCCCCGCCTATTAATCAAATGTAGGGGAGCTTATGACAAAGAAAAACGTTACATAAGTAAGGACTGAAAAATGGAGTTAAAATCATTTCCAGGAAGATCGTTCAAGTATATTTGAAATTCCGCGATGATTGACGACCAAATTTTTTTCTTATTTTGTCGACCATTTTCATAACCTCGGTTACCACGAAAAAAGTATTTGGTCTAGGAGAATAACCAAGATCTGCTTTGCATATAGTCTTGAGGAATTTGTTTCCGTACTCCAATAATCGCTTCTTTAACAATTTCCTTTGTCATGGATGTTACTTATCTTCCATAGTTAAATTTAAGTTAGTTTTGAATAACATTTTTTTAAAATTAAACAAATAATACATATATTAATTGAGCATGCTCTCACCGGGCTACAGCTTGTCCAGCCCCCAGCCCATTTAATTTTTTAGTAGAAAAAAAAAATTTATGTAAAAAAAAAAAAAAAATTTCTTGTGTAATTTTTTTTTTTTTTACGTATTAGCCCGATCTGAAATCCTGTCCTGGATCCGCTCCTTGGTCTTCCAATTCTTGTGTAATTTTTTTTTTTTTCGTATTAGCTCGATCTGAAATTCGGTCCTGGATCCGCCCCTGTGCTCTCACAACTAATTTTTTGCAAAATTGTTGGTAAGAATTATCCCAGCCTATTAATCAAATGTAGGGGAGCTTATGACAAAGAAAAACGTTACATAATATGTTCCAAATTGTTATTGTCAAGCAAATAAGAGGAAACTTAAACCTTGTTTGGCCCCAATTTAAAACTTTTTTTCAAACTCGTTTTTAACTATACATTTTATGGTATTCACAACTTTTACAATAATTTTTCACTCAAAAATTTCATCATTTTTTATCAAAATCTGATTTTTAGTCAAACTAAACAAGTTTTTAATGTTCATAAAATTAAATATATAGTCCATATTTGGTAGGGACTGAAATCTAAATTTTAATGTAACTAATTTTCATGGAACCTACAACTTTTTGAGTGCAAAATTTTAATCACTTTTTATCAAAATCTATTTCAAATTTGATTTTAATCCTCACGGAAATAATTTCTCTCAAGTTATCAAAACTCTATGCAAGAGTGAAGAACCTTTAGTTTACCTGTATTATCGAGTTGCTTGCATAGCTATTATCTCCAAATACTCCATTCATGTGGAGCACATTACTTAGGAGATGTTTGATGCACATTATTGATGGAAGAATGTATTTTAAATAGTGATATGATGGAAAATATGGAATTAAAAAATAAGAGAAAGTTTTGGATGTGATGAAAAATATTATTTTATTGAAAAATTTGTGGTTGAAAAGGAATTTCGAAAGAATGTCGATCAAATGGGGGCTTCCATCCATATTTTCTCACTATATATAACTAAAACAAACTACTTTGTTATGGTTGGTTGTTCAACTCTAGGAGGCTATTTATAGACCATCCAAATCCTCTTCACTGTCCATTTAACAAATATACACGTCATAATATATTATTATTCTATCACTAAAAGTTAAACCCGAATTTGTTGACAATATATTGAAGTGGGGAAAACGTTGGTCTAGCATGTACACGCATACCAATTTTTTAATAATTGCATTGTCCCCTGTCTATTAGGGATTAAAATCTTAGTCAACAATTATTTCAACCATATATTTCATAAGATACACAACTTTTCAACTACACATTTCATTAAATTTTATCAAAATCTACTAAAATTTTGATTTGAATTCCCACAAAACAAAGGCAAGATTGTTAAATAATGATATATTTATATTATTCAAATATTATCTTCAACGCATCCCTTCACTTATAGACGAGATCAATTTTTCAATTAAAATATAACATGTGCACAATTTCATTTAATGAGTGATAGTTATACAATTGAGAGGGCCACATACTACTTAAATATTATTTTAGCAAACTTGTCCTTTAAAGCATGATATGCTAAGCTTAATTTTGACTCTTAGTGGGAATCCTAAAAAGTATATAGATAAAAATATGTTTAATCAGTTAAAAAAATTCAGCTCATCCATACATGCAGTAAATTTTGATGATGTTGAAAAAATGAATTAATTACGTACACACCATTGTTTTTAAAAATCATGTCCACTACCTTTTACTGAGTAAATGTATTCATAATAAAATTATCCGTAGTCACCATACGTGGTGTATATGTCTAGCTTTGCTATTTGATGCATTAGCAAAGAGACGCATATATGTCATAGGACGACTATCGATAGTTTTCACTGTGAATAACATTATTTTTACTTTTTCTTATTCTATATATATTTTATTAGATAAAAATAACAAATACTCTCCCGTTTCATAAAAATAGATTTGTTTTCCTTTTTTTTGTCCCAAATTATATGCTATTTTTCTTGTTAAAAGTATAGTTAATTTCTTAAATTTCTAATTTATCTCTATTTAATATGTCGTTATCAACAAATATGAATTGCTCATATTTAAACTATTATTTAATGTATGGGTATATTAGAGAAAAAATTAAGTAAAATATATTTTTTTAATTATATTAATTACATTTTTTTAATATGCGTAAAAAAGATAAGCCCCTATTTGGGGCACATTTTTACCTCATTTGTAGAAGAAAAATGAACATTGACACATGAATTCTCTAACAAAAAACTGAGCCTCCATGTGAACATTGGCACATCAATTTTTATTACAAAAACTGCATGTAGTATTTGAAAGAGATGAATCACATGCTTTGACAAATAAAATTTTGAGAGATTTTTGTTTCAAAAAGAGTTTGTATCTAATTCCTCCTTTATCAAAAACACATTTTTGTTCATCAAGCATTAAGTCAAAACTACAAGATTTTTTATTAAAGAGAAATTCTCTTTAATCAAATAATTGTAATCAATTTTTTTCTTTTCCAAGATCCTTTTGAATTTCTAAAATTTTCTTTACTTTATTTTTAATAAAGAGTTATTCCTTAGAATGATACAGAGCAAGTTTTTCAAATTCCTAGGGAATCTCACCATAAAAATTAGATAAATCATTTTATGAACATTTTCATTAGAATTTACTTCATATTCAATTGCCATGAAGCACATGTTGACAACTTTCTCTTGAACTTCATTTTAATCATAGTCTTCATTGTCACTTCCATCCTATGTTACTTGTAATACTTTCTTTTTTATGAATATTTTCTTTCTCTTCACCCTTTCCCTGATAGCAATCATAGCAAATGATCTTTTTGTTTTTCTGTACACTATTTTCCTCTTTCTTTTGAAATTGCCGATTGTCACAAAAACTTCTCCATTTCTTAACAAGAAGAACTAGAATGTCAAGATCTTCATCACTCATATTCTCGTTTATAATGCCTTTATCAATTGTATATTTTAATGCAATTTGGTACTTAGAAGGCTCCCTTGTTTCTTCTTTACTTTTCCTCATTTTTATCTCTATCTCGATATTATTGAGCTCATGAGTCATCAAAGTTCCATAGAGCTCTTCTAATGAATATGTGTTGGCATTTTTTGGGCTTTTTATCAACATTCTTATTGAGTTCCAATCCTTCAAGAGAGATCTAAGCATTTTACTTAAAAGTTTACTGTTAATAAATTTTCGAACAAAGCCTTTGAGACCATTAACAATATCGGTAAAATGAGTAATTATATCAACAAAAGGTTTATTTTACATTTCATAAAGAAAATTTCAAATTCTATAATCCAAAGATTTATCCTAGTTTCTTTTACTTTGCTAGTATTCAAGCGAATAACTTCTATGGCCCGCAAAATATCAAAAGTGGAATCACATGTGCTAATACGATTAAATTTAGCTTTATCTAAAGCACAATAAAGTATATTTTTGGTTTTAACATTTAAAGATAATTTTTGTTTATCCTCTTCATCGTACTCCTCTCTAAGTTTTGAAATGGTTTCATCCGGTTTATCATCAACCTTAATCATTTTTGTAGGCGCATATGGATCAAATTCATTAACTTCCCAAGCATTATAAATTATTGAATGAATATAAATCATCATTCTAACCTTATAATAGTTATAATGAGTACCATCAAAGAAAAAATGATGATTTGTAGAATACCCCTCAAGATTTTGAAGATTGTGATTAGCCATTACCCAAAATTGTAAAATCTTAATTTTAAAGTGATCACCTTGCTCTAATACCAATTAATAGCTCAAGAATAACAAAGATGGGTCAATTGGTTTTTAAAACTTTTTCCAAAAAAAAAAACTTATACTAAGCAAGTCGAGAGAAAATATATCAGACAAATTGTAAGCTAAAAAAAATAACAATAAACAAACTGCTAAAGAGAATGCAAACGATATAATTGTCGATGTTAGATCCAAATCAATGATCTACATTATCTATTACCAAGTTCTTCATCACGAACAAAACATTTTAACTATACTTATTGACTTATGGTACAATTCAAATCCTTATAATGCTTCCAACAACTTACAAACAAGGAGCATCGACCTTTATACAATCCAGAGTTTAACGGTACCTCAAATTGTAACCTAGTTCGTACCTTAATTTTTGAATTATAAAGTTAAAATTTTCAGTTGATACTTGTGAGTTACTTTTACTTCCATTCTTAATGTTTCGAATTACTTGATCAACAATTCATTTATTTGTGAGCGATACTTACGCTAGAGGGGAGATATATTGTGTATAAAAACCTACAAATTGGATAAATGGGTAGAGACACACTTTTATGATTGTAGTGATTGTTTAACGAATTCTTTGGAGATTGAATGACATAATAAAAGTTTATTCAGATTCACATAGAGATATGATGGGTTGACATAATTGGGTAGGATTAGTTTCAACTCGATAGAGGTAAATCAATTAATTTAGAAAAATTCGATCGAATACACATAATAAATTATCATATAAATTGGATGAGATTAAGTGAATAGATCTGGTGAATTCGTGAATCCTAACCATATAAAAAATCCACTTACACAGTTGTTTATTATTTAGTAGATTCAAAATAAAAATCATAAAAAGAAAAAAAGTACTATTAATTATCTTCAATCAAATTGAAAATAAAAATAGTTGAGCCAATGATTAGATAGTACCTCGTGAAAACAGTAAGACGAACTCTTAGGTCCACTTATTACTTATTTCCATTTGTATACTTACATAATATAAAATCAACAACATATATTTGTAATCATAGAATTTTCCATTTTGTCATTCTACTAGGTCAATCTTTAGGTTTACAATTATTAATTTCTAAAATTAATCCTATATGACTTGCTATTAGTAATCTACACCCTTCTTCTACTTGTCGTTTTCCTGAATTTTTAATTTTTTTTATATCTTTCCATTCGTATAATGTTCTAGGGGGAAAGAGTACCTTCCTCCAATATTCTTGGTCTGTTTCTTGTTTAGGTCTTTTCTTACTTTTATTGTTTTCTTCATCTTAATTTATTTTTTCTTTTCTTTTTATCTTCTTCTATGTGAGCTTTAATTTCTACTTCTATAGATTTTTAAATATTCATGTAATATTCCAAATCTATATATCCAATTTCTTTCTTATAATCATCACTCTCATTTTCTTCAACGTCTTCACTTAGTGCATTAATTTCTACATCACTTTCATAATCTTCTATTTCAAAATATTTAAATTCTTCTTCACTTTCAATTTGTTTTGTATATGCTGCTTGATATAAATTCTATTTTTCAAATCTGATAATTAAAGTTTCATTACTTTTTTTTATACATTATATTGCCTTCTTGTATCAATATTGATCTATCTAAAAACTTTCCTAAATCCCAATCTAATCGTGCATTTAGTTTTGAAGATTTTTTTTTTTAGCTATAATACTTTTATGCAGTTTTGTCCTAACATAGTAATTACTCGATTGCTTTCTAATTTGTATTTAGTAGTGCTATTTTCATTAAGTGTTCCTTTAGATTTTTTACAAATTAATAGATTATCTTCATCATCTTTTTCATTTGATATTCTGACTTTTATTTTTTAATGTCTTTTGGAAAACTTGTTTGTTTTAACTAAATAATATAGTATAAAATATGTTAGTCCTCCTTTGTTATTCATATCTAATTATATACTTCCTAATAAGTCTTGTTGTATATGTCTGTGAATCTAATATGGCCCCTGTTTTCATTCTTTAAAATTTTAAATTGTTTGTAGCAGTACAATTCTCCACCACATATTCATCTAATAAAATATTTTACACAAACCAATAAAGTTTTTTTTACTTTTTAACCACGCATTCTCTATCAATCTACTATTCTATAATTCATTACAAGAAATTAATGACTCTGAAACAAGGCCATCATATAAACACAGTGTGTGAAACGGGTGCATATGCTTAATGCTTTTTCGATATGCTTCGCATATGGGGTATGCGTGCGCAATCAACCCATTTCGTAGACTGCATATGTATGTTTAAACATCAAAAACGTATTGTTCTAAAAATTGTGTCAAAATTAGCTTAACAAAGCCAAACATATTTTTATAACTTAAAGAAAGCAAATTGAGCCCAACAAATATCAAATTAACTCAAATCACTCATGTCCATGATTATATACAACAATATGTAGGGTTTTGATGTTTAAGAAAAATAATAACAAATTTTTCGTAGAGTTGAGACTATCTACAGCTGAGACACAGTCTCCTATTTCTTCGGTCTTTCTCTAATTTTACTAACTAGTGATGCTAGTAATGAACAATATTGAACTGTTAATGGTTGTGATGATGAAGATGATGTTAATAATGATATTCTACCATTTATAATAGGTAATATAAATTCTCAAAATAAAGGAGCCCGATGAATATGATTTTACATATGTTATGGAAGATTACTTGAATGAAGAGAAGTTTGAATTAAAATTCGATAAAGAGCTAGAAAATTTTTAGAATTTTTTTAATTTGATGTTTGTGTTTAATCTAAATGTAGGAATTGATTACCAACTAATTATAGTATTTATGATTTTGAGCAATAATTTTTTTAATTGAAAATTTAAAGAATATGTACAAAGTTTAAAGAATGCATTTATTTATTTATTAGTTTAAAATATTAAAAATAATATTAAAATTAGAAAAACTCATAATTATGTATATCTTTGCATATACACGCACATTCTTGTAATGCTTGATTCTCAACCAAAACATGTTGCCACACAATACGCATTTTAGAACCTTGTATAAACATATTAGTAATTTAGCCTCTAAATTTTCTCTATTTAGGACTTTTACTTTATCCTATTATTTATCCTAAATGAGTTTTTTTTTTTTGAAGATTTTTATTAACTATTTCTGTATAAAATTCTTTTTCTGTTAAATCTAAAGATACTTGTTGGTCATGAAACATATCTTTCTTCATAATGTTGATATATTAAAAATTTGCAAAAAATATTTCATTTCTTATATACGTCTGTTGGTTTTACTTTTTTTTAAATTTATTTTGTCTTAAAATTTCAATTTATTCTTCAAGTTCTATTAGATCTTCTAATCTTGTTTCTAATTCTATTTTTCTACTTAATTAGTGAGCTTATAAACGAGTTTCTTATTATTCTACTACAAGCTACAATTCGCTTTACTTCATCCATTAACTACAATTTTCCTTAGTTTTCTAAAATCTACTAGATTCTTTTATTTTTTTTCTAGATATAATTTTTCTAACTTATTTATTAAGTTGTCTAGGTCTTGTTTTATTAATTATCTTTTTCCAAGGTTAGTAATCTACTTTCTAAATTGACTATATAAATTTTCAGTTTGTTTTAAAGATTTTTCTAGGGGAATTATGAAATCTATTTCACTTTTGGCATAGAATTTGTTCTTAAATATTTCACTAATTAATTTTTAATATATTCTAAATTATTTTCTAAAGTTATTATATTTTTATTTAGTTTTACTAATATTATTTTTATTCTTCTGTTATTTTTTGAAATATTTATTTCTAAACAATCTCCTAGATTTGCAATCAAATCTACTATAATATTTAACTATTTATCTTTAGTATTTAAAAATATATTTAATTTTTTTTATCAAAATTACAAATTAAATAGATTGTGTCTAAACTGTATTTCTTTTAAGCATAGTTATTATATCCGACCCTATCGTTGACCTGGACAAATCATTGGATTATCGGTCAATAGTTCAATCGGTGGGTAAGTGGTTCAACCGTTGAGTCATTGTTATGCCGAATTTTGTTAAAAAATAGATTTTTGAAGAAATAGACAATATTTTGTAAAAACTCAATATATATAACGTTCATTAAAAAATTTCTCTAGTTGCCATAGTGGTGAAGGTTCTCATATTTCCCCCACAAGATGCACCGGTTCGATTCTCTCCTAGTTCAAGTGTTATATTAAATTTTGCAATGAACCAATTTGTAACAACGATTTAGATTAAACCGGATCTGATTTGCACTCAAGTTGCCTGGTTCGGACGGTTATGGACCAGTTTGACCAGTTCTTGATTGGGTTCTTTGACAATGGACCAATTAATTTCAACAGAGTCAGATCAACCGGTCGATCCGACTTTAATAGTCAAAGGACCAATTAATGCCAACAAAGCCAGACTGATAGGTCGATCAAACTGCAATAACTATTCTTTTAAAATTCTCATGAAGCTCTAAATTTAAGTAATCTATTATTTCAATAAACTAAGCTCCTATTTGAATCTGGCAATTTAAATGTTAAAAAATTCGGCGTGCATGAGACATTTTTCAAAAATGATAAATTGGTCAATTTCACCCTTGTTTTTGTAATTCAATTCCGGAATCACTGAGCAGCCGGCTCACACATGCTTTCATCTGTACCTATTGACGCAAATAGCTGAAATCAATTTTCGAGTCCCCAAATTGAAATTCCGGAGAACTGATCCGACATATGAGAAGCACCAACCTGTACACCTAAAAATTGTCTTTCATCCAGATCCAGGTTCCCATTTTCGAATTTTTGGGTAAGTGTCGAAAACAGTTTTCTATCACCGTGTGGGTCATCTTGAGGTTCCGCAAATATCAATTTTGCATAAGGATCGGCGATCCTTGTTTGTAAGTCACCGAAATCAATGTAAAGGATTGGATTGCACCTCTTACTCATGCTGGAGAGTTTGGTAATGGAGGACGTAATTTTTGCTTTGGATCGAACCTCCACAATTATATCGTTTGCATCATCTCTTCCTTTTTAATTAATCTATTTAGTCTTTACTTGCATGAATTTAGAGCAATTCTTCGAAAAAATTTTAAAAACCAATTCACTCCCTCTTTATTAGTTATTCTTGGGCTATCAATCCTAAATGAGCTTCAAGGTACCAGTTCGAACTAATCACAAGCCGAACCCATCGGATAAAGACCACAAAATGGAATGATAGAGAGTATAATTTTTTTCTGGCCACGGATGAGCTTGTTTTGGCAGAAAGACATTGTAGCAGAAGATGCTTTTTGAGGCAGGGTTGGGATAAAATAGTAGCGTTGTTCAACAAAAACGCTGGTAAGAATTGGAATATCGCCCAGCTGAAGAATCATTGTAGTGTTATGCGAATCAAACACAGCTAACTCCATGATTTGCTCCGTTGCACGAAAATTAAACATAACATTTCCTTTCTTTATATATGCGAATCGAAAACCTATAATTCATAAACTATATGCTATTTTAAGTGGAAGCTTACAATGTTTCATGACAATTGTGGACTTACGAATTTCCTATTTACCTTCATTCGTTTGTCGGGGCCACTAACTCAACTTTCGTTTCTGATTTATGGTTTTCATGTTGATATTACTGCTAAGTCTTGGAATTTATCAAACTCACAAACATTATGTGTCTATCTGATTTTCTATGCCAGGAAAAATGGCATTTGACACCACCTCATGTTTTGCATCTGTACTGTTGCCTTGAATTAGTGAGGAAGATTATGAGGGTTGTTAAAGGTTTCCCCGTCATCCACCACGTGCTAGATGATGTGGACGAACGAACTGAATTCATATGCCACAAATTCATCTGCCCCATGGCGGATGCTAAGGGCTGCACACTTTGTCACACCTCTAATGGACTGACCAATATTACTACCTGAAATCAAGTCCAAAGTGATGAGACCCAGAACGCGATTACCATTCCTGTTGCAAACCGCTCCACTTTGACCCTATGTACTAGGAGATCTTTTATGTAAAGATCTCAACAATCAAATCCTTAAGACTGATTGATGGGACGTATAGCAGACTCCAAAATATCAAATCACAAACTACTGTGTCAAGAAGCATTAATTAAACTGCATGCTTATGGATTGACGGATTGACACCTATAAAAGGACAGTCTATCCTCGAAGGAACCAAGAATAGAAACATTGGGGCCTAGTTGGGAATACCTGTATGGCATAACGGGATAGGTGCAACCAGGTACCTATAGGATTGAAAGCTTGGTGAAAAATTGATAACTTACAAAATAAAGTGCAACTTTAGCCATGTAAATAGTTTTGTTAACGGAATGAATCAGTTATCATACGCTATTTTTCTCGGCATGATGCCTCCTACGGGACCACCTCTGTCAAAGATGTCCACTTCATTAGGAGAGGAGCATGACACCCCTACTGGGATTACCTTATTTGTCCCACGAAAGTGATGCTCTCCACGAATATACCATCCAACATGGAGAACACCCTCGAAGGGGTACGTGATGCCTCCTGCGGGGCCACCTTTGTTAAGGATGTCCACTTCATTAGGAGAGATGTGTGACGCCACCATTGGGTTCACCTCATTTGCCCTTCGAAAGTGATGCTCTCAATGAATGCACCATTCACCATGGATAATGCCCTTGAAAAGGTGTGTGATGCCTCCCACGGGGCCACCTCTGTTGAGAATGTCCACTTCGTTAGGAGAGGCTTATGACGCCCCCACTGGGTTCGCCTCATTTGCCATTCAAAAGTGATGCTCTCTACGGAGGCACTATCCACTGTGGAGAATGCCCTTAAAGAGGTGCATAATGCCTTTTACGAGGTCACATCTGTCAAGGATAACCACTTCATTAGGAGAGGCACGTGACACCATCATCGAGATTGCCTCATTTTCCATTCGAAAGTGATGCTCTCCACAGATGCACTATCCACCATATAGAATGCCCTTGAAGAGGTGCGTGGTGCCTCCCATGGGGCTACCTCTGTCAAGGATGTCCCTATGTTTATACATTTGAGCAAGGTATTTACACTTGTCCATTCATTTAAGCGAGGTGTTCACACTTAAATTCCATTTGTTTAAGCGAGGGATTTATACTTAAGTTCCATTCGACTAAGCGAGGGGTTTACACTTAAATTTCACTTGTTTAAGAGAGGTGTTTACACTTGTTCATACTTTTGAGCTAGGTGTCTACACTTGTTCATTCGTTTGGGCAAGGTGTTTACACATTCATACATTTGAGCAAAGTGTTTACATATTTTATTTGTTTGAGCGGGGTGCTTATATGTTTCGTTAATTTCAAGTAAGGTAATTACACAAGTTTCAGTTGTTAAGAAAAATATGTGACTACGTTCATTAAAATTCAGTACGGCCAAAGTCATTACATGATCAAGGATCTACAAATACAATGGGCTCACCTCCCCATTTCCTCTTGAGGGACTTCTTCTTCTTCTTCGGCTTCGACATCAGGACGACCTCTAGTAGGTCCACCAAACACATCCTTAAGGAAGCCAATGTCAGGTTGTGGATGAACCTCTCTCAGGCGAGCTAACATCTGCTGGGCATTTCATGAAGTCCAATAGTTGGCGAAGTCATCATATTCCTTCGTTTGATCGAAGTTGTAGATGTAGTTCTTCACTGACACCTCGCGCACAGTCTTCACTTTAGCCTTCAAAGATTCTATCTCTTCCTTTTGGGCTTAGTTAACATCCTCAACTCAGCTTTATTCCTGTTAGCCACCTCAACGCCTGAGAGTGGATCCATTGATGTTCACTAGATTGGTCAATCCGCTTAGTCGAGGCTGCCACTTGAGAAATGGACTCATGAAGTTCATTCTTCAGTTGGTTCACTTGTATTTCAATAGCATCCAATTTTACCTACACCTCAGTTCTTTTCATTTCAGCCTCTTCCGCCTCGCTTTTGGCCCATCTGACCTCTTCTTCCCATTTCTCTGAGGCCTCTAATCTTTGGCTCAATTCCTCATTTCAATGGTAGGGACTCCGAATCAAATCCTTCGCTGCAGTGCCATTACACATCGCGCGGGCCACACAAGCATTATTAGCAGCCAGTAAATCCTCATCCTCGCAAGAGGCGATGTGATTTTCCATTCCTTAATCCAGAATTTATTGTAAACCCGTGCGATAGAAGTGGTTTTGGGAGGTAACATCTCCAAGACTGCCCCAAGAGCTTATCTTCTTTGCTCCCAAGAAAGTCAGATACCTTGTTGCGAGGAGGGAAATTCGTAGGTTTCTTCGATCTTTTTCGAAATGATTTTACTGGTTGGCCGCAAGATCTGACAAGGCAGTTTTCTTCATCACCACATCCACAGGCGCCTCAGAGGTAGTTTCCTTAACCACACGATAGGGATAAAAGGAGATAGAGATGGTTTAGCCGTGGTTGCAAACGAGGATGACTCCTCAGATGGGCCTACCTTTCTCCTCTTTATTAGTGAAGTGTCATCTTCCACTTCATCTTCCTCTATAGGGAACTGCCTTTTGCTCAGAAGTAGCAGGCTCTTTCATTGGGTCGGGAATAATAAGATCGATGCTGTCAGGAATCTTAAAAACTTCTCTATACGTAGCTAACTTATCTGAAGTGATGTTGAAGGATAATCAAAGGCCTCCCCACCTAATTGATGTATCTACAATGGGTGGGTAATTTCCATTTATTTTTGCCCAACCTATTAGCCCAACCATCGTGTTTGAGGAAATAATTATTGTTTCCCTCATCTCCGAACTCCCCACTGCAATCCTCTCCTCACTCTTAGACTTGGGACAAGAAACTTTAGACACCATTTTTGTCGATTTTGAAATAAAATATATGGAAGGGAGAATTACCTAAAGATCGAGTTTCGAGTGAAACGATGGTCGCCGTAAATATCAAACAATGCCAAAGTCGCAAGGTGCTGGTGGCCGAAAAGTAGAATTGCAAGTAGAAGATTTTTGCGAAGAAACGGGAGACTAAAACAAATAAGGAGTTCAGCCTTATCTAAGTGACATCAACACGCCTCAACCGTTGGATGATTGTTTATCCCATTCTTACCGTTCATATTTTTGGTGCTTCAGCACCATTGAATTAAAATGTCATATAATGAAGCGATTTATCTCATGCGTGTGCACAAATGCATAACATCGAGCTCATGCAGCCATCGCCATGATCGCCATTTATTACCTGGGAGGTGTGTCTTGGAAGAAAGTGACGTCCACCAAGTTACCTTGGGAAAATGCCAAAGTTTTCAAATTATTAGCACACAACCCTAGGTTGTCCAATCACTTAAGGCTTCGTCCTTCTACTGCGACTTCGCCTCTACCACAACTTTCCTCAAAAGTTGCAATCACTCAAGGCTTAGTCCTTCTGCTATGATTTCACCTCTGGCACAACTTTACTCAAAAATTGGAATTACTCAAGGCTTCATCCTTCTACTGAGACTTCATCTCTACTACGCTTTCCTCAAAAGTTGAAATCACTCAAGGTTTTGTCCTCTTGCTAGGACTTCTCCTCTGCCACAACTTTCCTCAAAAGTTTCAATCACTCAAGGATTCGTCATTTTGCTAGGACTTCTCCTCTGCCACAGCTTTCTTCAAAATTTGCATCACTCAAGGCTTTGTCCTTTCGCTAAAACTTAGCCTCTACCCCAACTTTCCTAAAAAAAAATTGGAATAACTCAAGGCTTCATCCTTCTACTAGGACTTCACGTCTACTACAACTATCCTCAAAAGTTGTAATCACTCAAGGTTCATCCTTCAGTTAGGACATTGACTCTACCACTACTATCATCAGAAGTTACAATCACTCAAGGTTCGTTCTTCTGCTACGACTTCGATTGTACCATAACATTCCCTGGAATCACTCAAGGCTTCATCCTTCTGCTGGGACTTTGCCTCTGCCACAACTTTCCTCAAAAGTTACACTCACTCAGGGCTTTGTCCTTCTGTTGGGACTTCGCCTCTACCACAACTTTTCTCAAAAGTTGCAATCACTCAGGGTTTCGTCCTTCTACTAGAACTTTGCCTCTACCACAACTTTCCTTAAAAGTTGCAATCACTCGAGGCTTCATTCCTCTGCTAGGAAACTACCAACAACACCCATAGCCGCACAAAAGTAATACTCCTTGTGCACGGTCACATCAATAAAGTACATGCATTATATGAATATCCGTAGATGGACTATTGTTACAGGTTTCCATGTCATCCACCACATGTTGGATGACATGGACGAATGAACTGGATTCATCTACTACATGGCAAACGAATTGAATTCATTGGATGACATAGACGGACGAAGTGAATTCATCTACCACGTGGAATGCGAACTGAATTCATCCGCCACGTGGGAGATGCTAAAGCCCGCACTCCACATCTCTTCGTCATACCTCAAATGGACTAACCAATATTACTAATTGAAACCAAGTCCAAAGTGAAGAGATCTAGAACGTCATTACCACTTTTGCCGCAAACCATTCCACTTCGACCCTGTGTAATAAGAGATCTTTTATGTAAAGATGTCAAGAATCAAATCTTTAATACTAATTGATGGGACGTATGGCAGATTCCAACATGTCAAGTCACGAATTACTGTGTCAGGAATCATTAAAAAAAACCACTTGCCTATGGATTGACGGATTGACATATATGGATTGACGGATTGGTGGACTAGCTCTTTGCATCATCCTTGTCTACACACATTTATCATTCCAGGTGATCATCACCACCACCAAACATCTTCATTCCAGTTTACCAAACTAACTTGACTTTTGGAGTGCTAGCGACCGCTTCCTTTTCCACCAAAAAAGGTCACGAATGACTAACGATGTGTTACCACATGCAGGAAGGAGCTTATATGGAAGTTATATCTTGTTGACCACGTGTTTGGGTCATTTTTTGAGGTCAACAAAGGTAAATAGGTGTTGGTTGTGTTTGGTTTTGTTGAAATGCAAGAAAACCCAAAGTATTCGACGTTCAGGAATCATGTTTGCAATGAGTTCTACCACACATATTGTCGATTGTTCAAGGACACGTACAATTCATTGAAATATGTGTTGACACCTACAAAGCTGTCCCAACGTGGTTTTGGTATGGACGCTGAGAGCGACAGATCATCCAACGACAAGTTGCCCATCAATGTAGAAACAACAGACTCTAGTGATGGGCCCACAAAAGACAGTGAACTCCACAAATGATATTGTTGTCAATTGAAGTACAGAGAAGCGCAAATGCAAACAAACAAAAGACAAGGGAAAGAAAAAAATTTGGTACGATGGAGGTATTTGTTTGGATTGATTACCTTATAAGCTTAGGAGAAGACCTGACCTCAATTAGTCACTCAAGTGACAAGGATGGAACGATCGTTGATCAATGCATCGAAGAATTAATGGTGATTGGGCAAGTCGAAGAAGGTAGTAACTTGCATTTGTTTGCGCTATCTTTTCTTGCACACTCACAAAAAAGGAATTCTTTTCGTATTGTGAAAAATTTGGCAATTAAATTGAAGTGGATCACTAATTGTTTGAACAAAGTCCTGAAACATGGTTCGAGATTGCCTTAAGCTCCTTTAACTCAAGAAAATCTTGTATTTGGGACAATCAACTTTTTTAAAAATTTGTTATCTCTATGTGTATTGTACTGATTGTTGGTTTATTTCTTTTATGTTGATTTGAAATTGTTGAGTTTAAATGAATTACTGGGTTGTACTTTTTAATTAAGGAATCCTAATAAAGATTGTGCTTCCCTGCAACGTGATTACAATTCGACAATATGACTTTTAACAAAATCAAAATCAATCTTTATTGATGTAAATAATAATCTCTTCGTTGTAGTATAAAGGGATGTGTCTTTCACAACAATTTGAAATAAAACATCACAAGGTCTCCATCCCCCTACTTACTCTATTGCAATATACTCTGACTACCCCATCTCCGTCATTGTATGTCACTCTGATTCTGTTGCTTGCAAGATTAACACTTGAACACTTTAAGCTGTTTGGAAAAAAAGTGCCAAAGTTCGATTTTGCTTACACCCTGATGCCTAGCTCTGATTTAGACAATGATTCAAATGATGACATCTTCGTGTAGCAGTTGGAAGAGAACATACATATGTGTCTATGTTATTATCGCATAGCCGAATGCATGGTTCAACATTACATGGCACTGACTAGGAAACCCACGTATTTATTCCCTACTGCAAGAAGTGAGCATATATTCAGGATCCAAAATATGCATGTATACCCTCAAATGTGTTTTCAAGAATTTCAAATGTATCCATCGATGTTTACACATTTCAAGCATCTGTTGCACGACAAGTATGGTTTAACAAACACTGAAATATCAACATATATTAAAAATTTGGTAAGTTTTTGTGTGTAACCGCTCACAATAACGGGTATCGACAAGTAAAATGCATTTAAGACATTTGTCACAGATAAATAGTCATTACTTCAATGTTGTACTTTATGTTGTACTAATGTTTGTTGATCATATGATTAAACCTAATCCAGATTACAACCAGGTTAATTGGAATAATGTTACCTTTTTCGAATGTTTATGATAGTTCTGCGTTGACACTAAATTTTCCTGTTGAATGTAATGGCACCAAGATTGTATTAGAGCTATTGATGAGACGCATGTTAAAGCAATACTGCTACACCACCAAAGAGAATACTTCATATGATGAAAATAAATTCTGATACAAAACGTATTGGTAGCATACGATTTCAATTTGTGCTTCAATTTCATCATTTGAGGAATAACAGGGAACAATGGCAGTCGTATTTTGACAAGAGAAATTTATAGTCCAGATATTAATTTGTTGAATGGAAAATATTATCTTGTGGATTCGGGATTAGTACATTGACAACGACATACAGCTCCTTATAAAGGCTCGGACATAAGATGAAAAATTCTTGATTGAATTTTTATGACTCATCATGTCGAAACGTTATTGGGAGGCATTTGGAGTTTGGAAGTAGAGATGAAAAATTCTTAATCAAATGCACAGTTATTCGTAGAGCACAAACAACTATTGTTGTAGCGACAATGGCAATTCATAGTTTTTATGAAGAAATAGACAGCTTGATGAAGGTTCATGTAGATGATAACGAAGTTGAGATAAATCCACCTGATAAATAAAATGAAATTGCTTGTGATTTAAATACAATTATTGAAGAGGATATGTCGTGGCAACAATTAAGAGATTACATGGCACACCAATTAGAATAGACTTTTGGAGAAAACGGTAGTGTTCAATTTCGGAAAAAATTAATGTACTCCATTTTACAATTTCAATTTCAATTCTCTTTAGCTAAACTAATATGTGTAATTCTTCAAATATTAAACATGAGAAAAAAAGAAAATGAATTTATGAATCTTCGTATAGAAAAACTCATCATAAATATGGGGATTTCAATGTGGCTCGCCGGTTTGGGCGGCTCGTGCTAGGCCAAAGAAAAGTCGGGCCAGGCCAAGTCAGCTCATGGCTCGGTGGAACCGAGCCGAGTCCCATTTTAGGGTTTCAGCTCGAGCCAGCTTGTATCACTCGTCGGCTCGTATCACATGCAATTTTTAGCCCATAATGAGCCGAGTCAAGCTAAACCAAACTTTAAAAAAATTAAAGACGTGACAGCAATGCAGGCAGTTGACTCTGTGTACAGGTAGCTGACTGCAACGCAGGCAGCTATCGTAATTTTGCTTCTTTTTTAAAATTTTAATTTGAAATTCAAATGTAGTTGAAATGGATACATTTTTTTGCTATAAATATGTGAAACAATTTGATTTTCTTATCAACTTTTTTCAATCAATCTCTAATTTCTTTACTCTGATATTCAATATTCTAGTCTCCAATTTCTTTACTTCAATCTCCAATTTAGTCGAGTTTCATAAAATTTTACAGTATTTTAGTTTCAATTTCAATCTTCAATTTCTTTACTCTAATATCCAGTTTCTTTTACTCTAATATTCAATATTTTTTTTGCTATAATAGATATGATAGATTTTAATAGTGATGAGATTAATCAGTATAAGGGTAGTTCGAGTAAAAGGTCGAAAAAAGAATCATTAGATTGTTGGCAACATATGACAAGTAAAAAAGTTGATGTTTAAAATAGAGTTGATATTTGGAAAGAATGTTGCAATTACTGTGGCAAAAAACTTCGTTGGAAGCCCGGTTCAAGCACAGCACATTTGAATAGGCACATATTAATAACATGTAAAGCGAAACTTGTTGGTGTTGACCCAAAACAACCTAGACTAGTGTTTAGCGGTTCTGATTTTACTCTTTCCACCTTTGTACATTCACATGAAAGATTTCGTAAAGGAATGACTGCATACGTGGCTGGAGAAAAGATGTCGCTTACGATGATAGAGTCAATACACTTTACTCCACTTGTGCATAATTATTTCCAACTCACGTATACTTCTTAATACTCTTTGTTCAAATACTATAAAATTATATAACAAAAGAAACAAGCTACATTGAAAGTCTAAAAAATTTTAATAGTGTTATATCGTTTATGTCTGATTTATGGACCGATGTTAATAAAAAATTTATATTACTGCTACAACCATTACATTGATCACATATGGCTTATGCATAAAAGGATTATTGCATTTAGATGTGTAGAATATCCTCATAGTACAACTAACATATACATGATTTTAAAAAAGAATATGGTATACAAGAAATGGTTTGAAATTTTACTTTTGATAAATCTAATGTGAACAAAGTTGTATCGAAAAATTTATTAATAATTTGAACCTTACATTTGAAAGTTTAATTTTTCATCAACATTGTGCATGCCACATTATCAATTTGATTATAAAAGATGGACTAGAATATATAAGATTACCTTTAGATAAAATTAGACAAACAATAAATTTTATTACTGTGTCACTAGTAAGAAAACAAGCATTTGACAGTTTGTGTGTAGAGAATGGTTTACAAGAGAAATCATTTGTTATGGATGGAACACATAGATGGAACTCTACATAT